>JALMQS010000818.1:0-84237 GCA_024734495.1 Forficula auricularia | reverse complement strand
AAATAAACTTTTTTTATTTTAAACTTTTTCATTTAATGCACTTTTTTTAATTATAAGACTCTATCAAGATAAAAAACTCGCCCGGTATATTTGATATACATATATGTGTGTATGTTTAATTGCATCAAGCAGAGGACAACGTCTTTGTTTTCTCTTTTGTGAAATATTAAAATTCACAATTTTATAATATTACATAAATATTGAGTAAAAATTTATAGTTTAATTATTTTCTATATAGGGTACATATCTAAATTCTGTTTTGTTTTCTGAATATTTTTGTGATCAGGATTTTTATTATTTTTGCCTTTTACTTGTCAGATTTCTCATTACTTATTTCATTATTTTTATTATTATTTTTATCTATATTATTTTTCTTACATAAATTCATGGAAATGATCCTCAACTATTGCTATAATACTAATATACTTGTATAATATTGGATCCCACAAGAAAATATTTGATTTTCTGTAAAAAACTCCTTGTCACTGATAATATATTGTTGCCAAGATATACTCAAATTCCTTGGTTTCTATTAATATAATTAATTTTTAATTTAAAAAATTCATGTTTGATTTTGATTGTTTTTTACGTATTAAACATACTCGTTTCAAAAATGCATTTTTATTTATGTATTTTTAGGTATATTTAAATTTTCACAAATGGGTGTACTTTCCACAAATTGTGGTCTGTTTTATGTGATACTATTCTTTAAACCATGACGTTTAAATTTTCATATATACAGTGGCGTATATATAATATCATTTTTAAATTTTGATTTAAATATTTTTTTTTACCACATGATGAATTCACTAATTGAGTAGTGTATAAAGAAAAAGAAAAAACACATACTCTACACGTTAAATATACATAATTATTATTATAAATAAATAAATATACAAATAATTTATTATTCTAACCCAGGGGCATCTGCAAAATATGTCAAAATTTTTCGTTGTTTTGACCTATAACTTCTCAAAAGTCTAAATCAGAGGTTGCCAACCTGTGCATGCCGGCCTTCTCAGAGGTGCGCCGTGAAGCTTCATACTTAATTGAAGCAAAAGATTAGGCCTAACTATGCAAAAATCAAATTGAGAAGCTACAAATGTATTTATTATTCATTTTTATCTCTTACTATTATTAGAACATACATAAACGGAAATAAATTAACTTTTACACTCTTGAAATCATCTGAATTGTATAGAAAGTGCCCCCCCCCCCTGTGGTCTGAATTTTAATTTTCATGTAAAAATTAACAATAAATTCCCAACATATTTTTATTGATTCTAATGCAAGAGTATTTAGAAAGACAAAATACTGTATTTGTTTTGATATATGTCCTTTTATTTAGGTTAGGGCGCCATGTAAAAATGTCGGATTGAATGATGGATGAATGGACTGACGATAATGGAATTGAAATAATTATCGGAAAAGAGGTTTTTTATTTAATTAGTTTTCCTCTTATTAAAAACAAGGACTAAAGATGATCAGGACACTCGACGGTGGAAAATGTCGGAGTCGAAGCTAAAATACAATGTATACATTAATTCATGTAAAATAATTTGTTTAATAAATTTAATTGATGGTTTTAAAATGTCAATTAAAGGCGCATTGTCATGGAAAAGTTAGTGAACCCCTTCTCTAAACTGTTGTAGAAGTTGTTGAAATTATATGATAAATAATAATCAGCTTAAAAACTCTACTAGAAACAAATTTTTAGGTTTAGGGATAGAAATTTTTGTTTAATTTAGTCAGAGGAATGTTATTACAGAAGTGTACTCAATTCATTTCCCAACAATTATTCTTTAAATTCTTCATGAAAAAATTCTGTTCCTAAAATTGGATTCTGTTTAAAAAATTATGAATTTCAAGGCAAAAAAAATAATTGAAAATTTACAAATTCTCTGTTTCTTGAGAGAAATTTCAAATTTTAGAAAATAAATTCTTTTAAAAAGTAGTATGGAAATATAAATAAACTTGAAGATGGCTTTTATTTTCAAGCCGAAACTGTATGAATATAATAATATAATAATATAATAATATATAATAATATGAATATAATAAGTAATAAACATGTCCGACGAGACCCACGCCTTTATGATAGGTGGCAGATCCATCCGCCGATCCACGATTAGGCTTTGCAGGATCCCCAGGGAATCTGATCTCCGTCGAATAGAGAACCTCCTCCTTTTTTGAAGTCGGTTAATAAGTATCGTTAAATGGCATATGTAGAAAGGGCGAAAAGCCAAAAAAAAAATATTTTATTTTCTACTCAATTATCTTGGGAATTACAGAATTGTAAATGGTCTTGTAAATTTAAATTTTTCATTTTAAATTTATAAAAAGTAGGTATTTTCATTTTTTTTTACCGTCCCCACTCCCCGAAGTTTTTTGTGGATTATAGTTTTGAATTTCTTTAAACAATAATTGAGTATTAATAAGATTAACTTCTACATTGTAATTTCCCTTGGGAAAATGTTCACAGAATTAGTTTCCTATTCCATTCCACCGGAGTTCTAATGAGACGAGTTGCATTTTTTTTTCAAATTAAATTGTTCTGACTGAAGCGAGATTCGATACCGAGTACGCGCCTTAGCCACTCCACTACTCTGCCTCTAAATACCTAAAGTTTAGTTAAAGATTATTCTAGAAATTAATCATATAGTAGAATTAAAAGCTTATTTCCACTCGCAGGCCCTATAAAATCCGCTGCCCGATCTAATACTCAGTCCTGACTACAGCCATGGACATAAACCTTTTAAAAAACATGTCACGAAAAATAATAAAAATAATACGTAATGTTTCAAATACTAGAATACATCAAATTATGTAGAATGAATTTGTTTTTTAATTTTTTTAAATTTGTTCCAAAATTTTTTGAAAAATTTATAAAATTTTGATTGGTACTCGAAATTCCTCGATTAGATGTAAGTGGCACCTGGCGTCGATAATTAAAACATTTTATTTATTACAATTGATTATACAACATCTGATTGGTACCAATATTATTAAATCTAAATCAAATTTTTTATTTCATTGTAGACACTCAAATATAAATTATCTATTTTTTAAATTTAAGAAAATCAATTTCTTTGTGACATTTCTTTATTCTCCAAAATCATGGAATGAATATCCAGAATGATTCCAAAATCAGTGGCTTTCGTTATATGTTGCATGTTTGGAGGTAAGTGTCTCAGGGTCTGGACTAGTTGCCCGGATAGCGTACTAGTGCTTGGTTTCAAACTCCCGAGGGGACAAAACCCTCCTACATGCAATATAAACATATCTATTAAAATCTTAGATAAATGACCTAAATTCATAAATAATAGTATTATTGATTCAATATCAAAAGTTGATTTTGAAGAATTTCAATCTTTCTTTCTCAAATAGACACTCATTTCATTACAAACATACAACATTATTTCATTTTAAGAAAAATTTAGTGTATACTACACGTGTAATTACTGACTTTCCCAACCCTGAAAAAGAGGGAACAACCTCTGAAACGTCGGCTTTGAATAAAAAAGATAGTTATAATTATCTCTCTGTTTTGAAACTTGGAATTCCTCATCAAAATCAATTTGGCCACCTTCACACATGGTCAGTCATTTGGTAATTTCCTGAAAAGTTTTCAAGAGTTTTGAAAATGGGTAATTATATAAATTTTGATGTACTCTTTCGAATTCCAAATTTACCACCGCGCTGGGTATCATTGAAGTTCTCCCCTGCGCATGATGGTAAAATGGAGCCTAAAAGCATTTTTTTGACAATATCTCCTTTCCAACTTATTTAAGAATAAAAACATTTATATACAAAATGAAACTAGAGAATGTTTCCTACAATTTATGTAAAGACGTTTCTTTTTGTAAAATCAATAGATTTTGGCTACGAGCGCCGCAAAGGTGAAATTTTGAAATAGCACGTTGAAATCTATAAAATTACTCATTTTCAAAATTATAGTAAACTTTCATATAGCTGAATGTTTCGGGAAGCGTATTTAACATATAGTTCATTTTTTCCTTTTCAGTCACTTTTGCACCCGCGTTTTTCAAATCGTTTACCGATTTTTCGAATTCACTGAAAAATGTTGCCGCATCATTGAAGTTCTTAAGTTTTAACTTGTCCAATTTATTTCTACAAATAATTTGTAGAGCCGTTGACTCTCTCAAATAAAGATTATCGAACCTCTTTATTATTTTATAGGCTGTTTCCTCTTCTTTTATAAACTCCAGCTGTTTATTCGATATGGCACTGTAGATGTAATTTATTGCCTTCAATTCCATCTCTTCCCAATCTTCATCTTTATTTTTTCCACAAATCAATAAATCATCGACAAATATTAATAAATAATAAGTATCTATTCCGATTTTGAATAACCGGTTCGCGAGACGTTGTAAGCACACAGCTGGGAATTTCTACCCCATGAGGCTTAATCACCAAAATTTGTTTCTTCCAATTAGCAATTGTCTGCATCAATAGGTCAGGCACTTGCTGAGCAGCGCTTTGGTTAGTACGAAGATGTTAAAAAATGACTCGATGAATGATTGGCAAACAAAAGTGTAAGATTTTTACTGACGTGCTATTCACAAATTGGGAGTTTGAAAAAAAAAATAATAATAATCTATTTTTTATATCTATTTTAAAACTTTATTTTAAATAATTTTTATAGTCGATAAGAAAAATTTTTAAAAATTGTTTTTATTTTTTTCAATTAATTATAAACAATTGAAAAGTGAAAAAATTTCAAAAGGAATCACGTGACTCCAAACGCACCATTTTTGGTCATCTTGTTTCTGATGTCAAAATGTTAAAAGAACTCCACGTTAGTACACGCTCGACGTCTTATACATTAGTATTAACAAAATATATTCGAATTCTGGTGCAGAATAAATCCAAAATGTCCGAAAGATGGGAAAAATGTATGACAAGCGACGGAATATACTTTAAATTTTAAAGCACTTTTTATCATTTTTCCTAATTCAAGATGTTTTTAAGAAAATAAAAAAACCGCATTCCATACTTGTACACCTGGTAAAGACGTCCCGAAAGGTAAGAACATTCTAAATACAGATTGATGTACTCATCGCCAAGGAATATCTCAATTAAATAGGTTCATTAGTTTCAATTAAAAAAGTTGTTCGGTATGAAGGTGCCGAGCCTGACAAATAATCTCCGTAATAGAGGTTTCTCGCTTGTCCGGGCCCCACTTATCCAGGTTTCACAGTAATAAGAGAAAATAAACTGCAACGGATCGTTGCTAAACTTTATCCAAATTCATTTGAAATATTAATATGTTCTTGAGTAAAGTACTTTAAAATATAATTTTACTAAAAACTTTATTTAACCTTTTTTGTGGTCCCCAAGGTACTTAATTAGGATATTAAATTTCATCAAAATTGGTTAAATTGAATTGGCTAAGGGGCCAGTAAGGGGAAAATAAAAAGTTGAAATAAAAGTCAACTTCTATTTGTTACTTTATTTTGGGCAGACGTAATCGATATTTTTACAACGTTTCGAGCGCTATACCGCTGCTCTTCATCAGTGCACGTCAACTGGAAAAGATCATTGCATGTTTTAATTTTTTGTTTTAACATTTATAATAAATTTTTAAAGGGTGGAAATGAGGATTATATACTACTCACCCAAGTCACAAAAACACGTAAAATCTATTTCCAGCAGACGTTTTACATTAAGAATCATTACACTGGTAAAACAAGTTATTCCAACAGAACAATCTCAAATACTGTCTTTCGACCTGCCTTCATTATACATACACAGAGGCAAAGTTCCCACTCCACTCAAGATCAACGCACTCCAGGCTATTTATAAATACACAAATTTTACAATAAAAAAAGATATGATTCAATTTCTGACAGACACAGAATTTATAATTGAAACCTACATTAAAGATGATAAAGAGAAGAAGCACCTCAAAAATCACACAGTTAATGTCATGACAAATCATATCAATAAAAACTCTTCGAAAACTAACAGACATGACTATATTGGGAATGCCATAAAAACAACCAAAAAATTTATTAAAAACAACAAAGACAAAATAGTGATTCTTGAGTCAGATAAGTCCATCTGTACGGTGGTCATGAATAAAGATGAATACAATGAAAAAATGCAAAATATTTTGCAAGATCAATTAACTTATGAAATGGTAAATAAAAACCCTTTAAAAAAAGTAGAAAAAACTTTAAATGATACACTTAAAAAAATAAAAACAAAAAATAATATAACGAATAATGAGTATAACTTTCTGAAATCAAATAATTCCAAAATTCCTAAAATGTATGGGCTTATAAAATTACATAAAGTAGAAAAAAATTTAAAACCAATAGTATCAAATATGGACAGCCCGGTCAACAATCTTGGAAAGTACTTAAATGATATTTTAAAATATCTAATTAATTATAAAAATAGAATAAAGAATTCTTATCAATTCGTTGAACTTATTAAGACCATTAAGGTTAATAACGATGAAAATATGTACTCATTAGATGTTAACAACCTCTTCCCCTCGATACCTCTAGATCTTGTTATAAAATTTTTTTTCTTTTTTTTAAATAATGATCTTTATTATCCAATATAAAAAAAAAATACAACATGTTTTACAATTATAAAAAAACTTCGACCTCGAGGCCCGAAAGCCTCACCATCGAATGTCCATTATTTTTATTTTATTATACATTATTCTCACTCCTTATTATGGTAAGGGAAAAAATTGATAAAAAAACCCCATATACTTTATTTTTAACATAGAAAAAAAAAAGAAAACACAAAAACAAAACAAAATGAATGATGATGAAATGAATATCACTAAATGAGAAATGAAGTGTCACATCCGGTATAGTTCGTTAATTAGAGGGTTGAGACTTGATTTTGCATTATTTTCGAATTTTTTAACACTATTTTCTAGGTTTTCTTTTAGAGAAGTCATGTTTAGCCCGATTCTTATTATATGGTTGTTGATTCCTGGAGGAGGAATGGTCATTTTTCTTAATGTTTTTGACTGGACCCTTTCCAAATCGTCGAGCCTGGTTTTGGAGGCGAAGGGGAGCCATGCAGGGGCAGCGTATCCCATGACTGGCCGAACAAGCATTTTGTATAGAGTCAACTTTTCATTCAGAGGAAGCAGGCTGCCAGGTCTAATCAAAGGCCAAATGATTTTTGCTGCCAGGAGACCCTTCTCTCTGGCTAACTTGGTATGGAGAGCCCAATTCGCCCTACGGTCAAGTGTAGCACCAAGATATCGCACACTAGGCTGCCATTTTAATTCATATCCACCAATATCTAATGTAGTATTAATATATTTAAATTTTCTTGTAAAAAGAATAGCTTCAGACTTATTTGGGTTTATTTTGAGTCTCCAATCTTTGAAATAGTTTAAGACAACCTGTGTTTCCTCTTCGATTCTTCTCTTTAAACATTTGAAATTCTGATGAGAGTAATAAATAGCAATGTCATCGGCATATTGAGCGATATTTGCAAATTTTAGCTTGGGTAGATCCGAGGTATAAAGAGCATAGAGCAAAGGTGATAACAGAGCGCCTTGAGGAACGCCTGCTCTTATAACGGGTGTTTTTTTTAGAGGTATAGAACTTCGAATTGAAATAAAACACAAGAAAATCGTTTTAATGTCCATCAATTTGGCTTTATTGGAAGGATAATTTTATGCCATTAATGTTTAAATATGATTTCGGGCATATGATTTTGATGTATGGGCCGAAAATGAGATAGATCTCGATGCTGATTTTCATCGCAAAATTTTGTTCAGTGATGAGGCTCATTTTTGGTTGAATGGCTACGTCAGCAAGCAAAATTGCCGCATATGGAGTGAAGAGAATCCACATGAGACCCTTGAGACGCCATTACATCCACAAAAACTGACTGTTTGGTGTGCTCTATGGGCTGGTGGAGTCATTGGGCCGAAATAATGCTGGAGAGTCAGTTACCGTTAATGGAGACCGGTATAGAGCCATGATAACCGACTATTTTGTTCCCGAATTGGATGGCATGAATGTGGATGAGTTGTGGTTCCAACAAGACGGCGCTACATGCCACACAGCGCACGTCACAATCGATTTATTGAAGGAAACATTCGATGAGCGCATAATTTCGCGGAATGGACCTGTCAATTGGCCACCAAGATCGTGTGATTTGACACCATTGGATTATTTTCTTTGGGGATATGTGAAGTCGCTCGTCTACGCCAACAAACCAGAAACGTTAGGGGACTTGGAAGCCAACATTCGTGGCGTTATTGCCAACATACGGCCCCATATGCTCGAAAAAGTGGTTGAAAATTGGACCTGTAGAATTGGATTTATTCGAGCCAGCCGCGGCGGCCACATGCCCGAAATCATATTTAAACATTAATGGCATAAAATTATCCTTCCAATAAAGCCAAATTGATGGACATTAAAACGATTTTCTTGTGTTTTATTTCAATTCGAAGTTCTATACCTCTAAAAAAAACACCCTATAGGATACCAGGATGATTTAGAACGACCCACCCGCACTCTGAAACTTCTTTCCTTAAGAAAATTATCGATAACTCACATAGGGTACCGGGAAGACCAAAAATATATAATTTAGCTACCAATCCTAAATGAAAAACACTGTCGAATGCCTTAGCAACATCAAGCAGTACCATCCCAGTGGCTTTTTTAAATTTAAACGACCCCTAATAAAATGACTGACTCTCACAATCTGATGAACTGCCGAATGTCATTTTCTGAAACCGAATTGGGTATCTGGGAGAAGATTCCTTTCAGATGTCTCCCTCTCTAGCCAATTTAGGATGAATCTCTCTGCTAGTTTCCCCAGAACAGGTAACAAAGAGATGGGTCGGTAGTTAGTGGCCTGAGACCTATCCTTGCCTGGTTTGTGGACCGGAATTATCTCACTACATTTCCAAGTCGATGGAAAATGTCCCAGCTTGAAGATCTTGTTATAAATATAATATTAAATAAATGGCAACTGATTGAAACTTTTACTAATTTGGAATATGATGAATTCTCTACGTGTCTTAATATTTGTCTATATAACAATTATTTCACCTATAACAACATTATATATAAACAAAAACAAGGTCTCCCTATGGGATTAAACTTGAGCCCTACTATAGCTGATATATTGATGGATGATATTTATGAAAAAATCTTAAGCAAACATAATGCTAAGATGTATCTACAATACGTAGATGACTCTTTTCTTATATGCAATAAAGATATAGCTGACAACATATTAAGCTCAATCAATATGTACCATAACAATATCAAGTTTAGTATAGAGAATGAAAATAATAATACAATAAATTTCTTAGACCTCAAAATCACAAGAGACAACAATGGTACTCTGAAAACAGATATATATAATAAGCCAACAAAATCAGCGAGGATGATTAATTTTAGGTCTAAACATCCATTGCAGCAAAAATTGTGTATCATAAAAAATGAGATACACAGAATAATAGAATTGTCCGATAAACAATTTCATCAAAAAAATTTAGATAGCCTGATAGAAAGATCTAATAAGAATGGATATCCAAAAAAATTAATCACAACCATTATCAGAAAATATAAGAACAAGAACAATAATTATAACAAACAAAACCCAGATCTTGTGCCACAAACAAAGAGAGGGTCAATTATATATATAGAAGGATTAGCTCAAAAAATTCAAGCAATGTTTAAAAAATATAATATTGACATTGCAATGAGACCGAAAAAACCATTGTTGAGCATATACAATAACAAGGATAGAGAACGTGAAGAGGATAGATCCAATATCATTTATAGGATTCAATGCTCATCTTGCAGGGACTTGGAAGATAAAACAAGAGTGTACTATGGAGAAAGTTGCCGCCCTTTATGTGTTCGTTTAAAAGAACACACTTCATCGGTTGTTAAGGGAAATTTGGTCAGTGCATTGGCCGTACATGCAGTTGACAATGGGCATTTGATGAATTTCGAAGATGCAAAAATAGTGGACAGTGAGAGAGTCACATGGAAAAGAAAATACAAGGAGGGTATTTATATACAAATGGACATCAACAACGCCATAAATTACAAGCTTGATGTATTAAAAATATCCACTCTCTACACTTGTCTACTTGACAAAATCAACCAGATTTAGTTTTGAAATATGTAAATATTGACAAACTTTTAATTATTTATATAAATTTTATATCAAATGACCTTGCTTTTAATTGTATGTGTGGATTTTATTTATTTATTTGTTTTGTTTATTTATTATTTATTTTATTGACTAACTTTAATTATGTATATATGTTTTATATCGTTTGGCTGGCTTTTAATTATGTATATAAAATTTATACCAAATGACCTACTTTTAATTGTAAATATGGATTTTTTATATCAATTGACTAACTTTAATTATTTAAATTTTGTATCAATTATCGATCTTTTGTGTGATATGTGTATTTATAAATAGCCTGGAGTGCGTTGATCTTGAGTGGAGTGGGAACTTTGCTTCTGTGTATGTATAATGAAGGCAGGTCGAAAGACAGTATTTGAGATTGTTCTGTTGGAATAACTTGTTTTACCAGTGTAATGATTCTTAATGTAAAACGTCTGCTGGAAATAGATTTTACGTGTTTTTGTGACTTGGGTGAGTAGTATATAATCCTCATTTCCACCCTTTAAAAATTTATTATAAATGTTAAAACAAAAAATTAAAACATGCAATGATCTTTTCCAGTTGACGTGCACTGATGAAGAGCAGCGGTATAGCGCTCGAAACGTTGTAAAAATATCGATTACGTCTGCCCAAAATAAAGTAACAAATAGAAGTTGACTTTTATTTCAACTTTTTATTTTCCCCTTACTGGCCCCTTAGCCAATTCAATTTAAATAAAATAGGGCCACCAAACACGGTTCTTTTTAAAATAAAATTGGTTAAGTCATTTTCAAGATATTTAGAAAAAACTAAAAAAGTACTGAAATAAAGTACTAATGTTTGTGGACCGATATGTACCAAAAACTAATCAGCGCTTCACTTTGTTAAAAGAATGCTAGGTTTTTAATTTCATTTCAATCGGTGCAACGGTGTGGAAAAAATCGTGGGCCAAAAAAACGATAACATCCATCCATCCACCCATACATCCATCCATCCATCCGCACGCACTAAATGAAAAAATCGCACTTTTTGGCCTCTCGACGAGACCCCTTGTAATTTTTGGCAAAACCGTCACCTGCTAAAATTCAACCTAATTGAATACTACAATTTGTGACTTTAATTGAGTCCATGGGTTCCGTAGTTTTTACCTGAGGACCCTTTGAAGCCACGCTTGCCCCGAGAGCGATTACAATACTTTACCCATGCTTTGCATTGGATAAAGTAAAAAACCGTCACGTGCTAAAATTCAACCTAATTGAATACTACAATTTGTGACTTTAATTGAGTCCATGGGTTCCGTAGTACAATACTTAATCCATGCTTTGCATTGGATAAAGTAAAAATTAATTAATTTTTAGAACAAAATCTAGGATTTTAGTAAAAATATTTTTACATTGCGATATCATCCCTTAAGGAGTTGAACCTGAGAACTAACATGCTTTCCTGGGCAGTCAGCTCAACCCTCGAGACAAAAAGCAATGTTTCTACTAGAATCATAGATTATGTTCAATAAATTAAATTCTTTCTCTCTGTAATATACATTGGTTTTTAACCCTAGCTGATTTTTTGAAAAACATTCCAACTATTTAATGATATTTTTAGTTTTATAATAAACATGGTTCGATTACTAGAATACTTCAATATATTTCACGAAGAAATATTTTTTTTTTTTTTTTAATTTCAAAATTTGTCCCCCAAATTTTTTGATAAATTTAAACGATTTTGATTAGTGCTCGAAATTACTCGATTAGTGGTAAGTGACACCTGCTGGTTTAAAATTACAACATATTAATTACAACATCTGATTGAATTGCATATATTATTAAATATTTTATAATTAAATATTATATCATTGTAAAAAGTCAAAATTTATTATAAAATTATTGATTTATTATTTTTGAGATTTTCTTATTCTCATAATAATGACAAAATAAAAATTTAATAATTCAGAAATTGAAAATCCAATCGATAGAGGTTATACTTTATTTTATTATTCACAATATATATTATATATTATTATTTTTATTATTTATGTCCATTGATTAAATTATTAAAGTTGTTATAGGGAAATATGGACTAGATCATTTATGCATATAATTTTTAATTTATTGCCAACTTTTCGTTAACTTTATTGACTTCTTCAGGGCTCAAATAGTTAACTTCCCTGCATATTTGTCATTTTTATAATTATTCTTTCTTAGTAAACATATCAAGACAAGTCATCAACATCAATCAGATTTAAAATTATTTCATTTTTCTTTAAAACTTAAAAGAAAGTTTTTTTTTTAAAAATAAATTATTTTCAAACTGATTTGATGTTGATGACTTGCCTTGATATGTTTACTAAGAAAGAATAATTATAAAAATGACAAATATGCAAGTAAGTTAACGATTTGAGCCCTGAAGAAGTCAACAAAGTTGACGAAACGTTGGCAACAAAATATAAATTATATGAACAAAAGATATAGTCCTTATTTCCCTATAACAACTTTAATAATTAAATATCATGTTTTATTATATTTTACCTGATTTTGATGATGCAGTCCAAGGTTCAAAAAAGATAGAATTTAATTATATTTTTAATTCAAAGCCGACGTTTCGGAGGTTTACTCATTTCTTCTTCAGGGTTTTGAAATTCGGTGAAGTAAATACAATGTGACATTCCCCTCTCTCAATGGCAATAACAATATTAGAAATTATTTTTGAAGTCGGTGCCAAACATATACATTTTATGAATCAAACTCGACGGATCTTACTTGGTACTTTTGGCGGGTACGCTCGCTTATATAGTTTGTTTAGCACCGACTTGAAAAAGTGATTTCATGTAAATATTTCATCGTTTAGTTGTAACTAAATAAGATAATAAATTTATACTTTTTAGTGGATTTTATTTTATTTTTATGTAATTATTATTTTATTTGTTGAATTTAATTTTTTTGAAGTCGGTTTTATTTTTTTTTATAAAAAATAACTTTTTTTCTTTTTATTGATGTTATTAATAGTGACTTAATAAAATACATTGAATGCATCTCATAAGAGAAAGCGTCGGGCGAGTGAATCAGAAAATGATAATAAAATTAAATTCATTAATAAAGAAAGCGGGTTTTAAATGAATGTTTTCATATTGATTTTTTTATAAAAGATTTTATTTATTATAATTTCTATTATTTACTCATAAGAATTAGATATTTCGTTATTTCATCATTGATTATATAATCAGAATTTGACCAAATGAATATCTGACCACCCGTAAGGTACCCTCTTTCCAATATAAAAAGAATCATCGAAATCGGTACATAAATAAAGAAGTTATACCTAAACAAACATAGCAAAAAAGGTCCAATACCAAAGAAAAAAAAGGTACCAACCTAATGGAAAAAAAAATCAAAATCGGTTCACAGTTGGGGAAGATATCAGGTAACATAGACACAAAAAAAATCAGTCGAATTGGGAACCTCCTCCTTTTTTTAAATCGGTTAAAAATGACCTTAAATTCATTTATGAACCCGTCTCCAAAAACTATTTCAATCGTATTATAATTTACATTTTTATTAAACTATAAATATTACAAACCACCAATTAAATTTTTTATAAATTATTTAAAAAGAATTTAAGAAAATAAAACTTTTAATTTATTATAGAGTCGAGATCCATTTAATAATGAAAAATAATATTTATTTATTTATTGTTGTTTTCAGGTGTTTCAATAAATGATGATGCAGGTTGATCTTTGAAACAACAACTGACCAGTGTGTAATTGTGATCGAATCTTGGTTAAAGGGTAATTTTGAGTTGTTCACAGTGGTCCCGGAAGTTGTTCCAAAATAAAAAAGATCAAATCTACATTAGAGGGCACATACAAAGAAAAAGCTTTAGATTTTTCACGCTGGCGACGATGCTCACACTAAAGTCTAATTTGAATAAGCAATTAGGGACAGGGGAGAAACCCTTTGCTTGTGCACACTGTACAAAGAAGTTTACTAAAAAGTATACTTTGGCTGTTCATTTAAGGACACATACAGGCGAGAAGCCGTTTGGTTGTGCACACTGCCCAAAGAGGTTTAGACAAAGTTATGATTTGGTTATTCATTTACGAACACACACAGGCGAGAAGCCTTTTGGTTGTGCACACTGCCTAAAAAGGTTTACCAATAAATCTAATTTGACTATCCATTTACGAACACACACAGGCGAGAAGCCTTTTGGTTGTGCACACTGCCTAAAAAGGTTTACCAATAAATCTAATTTGACTATCCATTTACGAACACACACAGGCGAGAAGCCTTTTGGTTGTGCACACTGCACAAAAAGGTTTACCAATAAATCTGATTTGACTATCCATTTACGAACACACACAGGCGAGAAGCCTTTTGGTTGTGCACACTGCCTAAAAAGGTTTACCAATAAATCTAATTTGACTATCCATTTACGAACACACACAGGCGAGAAGCCTTTTGGTTGTGCACACTGCACAAAAAGGTTTACCAATAAATCTGATTTGACTATCCATTTACGAACACACACAGGCGAGAAGCCTTTTGGTTGTGCACACTGCACAAAAAGGTTTACCAATAAATCTAATTTGACTATCCATTTACGAACACACACAGGCGAGAAGCCTTTTGGTTGTGCACACTGCACAAAAAGGTTTACCAATAAATCTGATTTGACTATCCATTTACGAACACACACAGGCGAGAAGCCTTTTGGTTGTGCACACTGCACAAAAAGGTTTACCAATAAATCTGATTTGACTATCCATTTACGAACACACACAGGCGAGAAGCCTTTTGGTTGTGCACACTGCATAAAAAGGTTTACCAATAAATCTAATTTGACTATCCATTTACGAACACACACAGGCGAGAAGCCTTTTGGTTGTGCACACTGCACAAAAAGGTTTACCAATAAATCTAATTTGACTATCCATTTACGAACACACACAGGCGAGAAGCCTTTTGGTTGTGCACACTGCACAAAAAGGTTTACCAATAAATCTGATTTGACTATCCATTTACGAACACACACAGGTGAGAAGCCTTTTGGTTGTGCACACTGCATAAAAAGGTTTACCACTAAATCTAAATTGACTATCCATTTACGAACACACACAGGCGAGAAGCCTTTTGGTTGTGCACACTGCACAAAAAGGTTTACCAATAAATCTGATTTGACTATCCATTTACGAACACACACAGGCGAGAAGCCTTTTGGTTGTGCACACTGCACAAAAAGGTTTACCAATAAATCTGATTTGACTATCCATTTACGAACACACACAGGCGAGAAGCCTTTTGGTTGTGCACACTGCATAAAAAGGTTTACCACTAAATCTAAATTGACTATCCATTTACGAACACACACAGGCGAGAAGCCTTTTGGTTGTGCACACTGCACAAAAAGGTTTACCAATAAATCTGATTTGACTATCCATTTACGAACACACACAGGTGAGAAGCCTTTTGGTTGTGCACACTGCCTAAAAAGGTTTACCACTAAATCTAAATTGACTATCCATTTACGAACACACACAGGCGAGAAGCCTTTTAGTTTTAGCTGCTCCAAGAAGTTTACACAAAGAAATGCTTTGAAAAAACAGTCACGGGCACATTAATTCGAAATTGTAATTAATTATTTATTTTGTCCAGAGAAGTTTACTGGAAATTCTGGTTTGACTACACAATTACTCACATATTCAGGGTTAAAGCCTTTCAGTTATAGTAAGTGCCCGAGCGAATTTACACAAAAAAGACATCAAATTGTGAATTTTAGGATTCAAACAACCTAATTAACATTTTAAAAACACGCCAAAAATTGTTTAATTATTTGCCTAAATCAATAGTAATCGAAACCAATTTGTTTGTCCATCAAACGATTTTATTTACCACATCTATTCTAATTAGAAATTTGCTTTCTCTTTTTATATCAAATGTGAAATATTATATTCTCATTTCTATAATATTACATAATCTTTTAGTAAAAAGTTAGGTTTAATTTTTTTCTAAATAAGCAATTTTTTTTAACTCTAAATTGTGTTTTGTTTTCTGATTATTTTTGTAATCAAGATTTTCAATTTTTCATTTACTTGTTAAATTTCTCATTACTTATTTTATTATTTTTGTAATTATTTTTATCTATAATTTTTTGTAACATAAATTCATGGAAATGATCCGCAACTATTGCTATAATACTAATAAACTTGTAAAATATTGGATCACACAAGAAATATTTGATTTTCTTTAAGAAACTCCATGGAACTGATAATATATTGTTGTCAAGACATACACCTATTCCATGGTTTCTATTTTTATACTTAATTTTTAAATTACAAAATTCATGTTTGATTTTGATTGTTTTCTACCTATTAAACATACTCGTTTCAAAAATGCATTTTTATTTATGTATTTTTAAGTGTATTTAAATTTTCAAAAATTTGAGTACCAGCCCCGAATTGTGGTCTGTTTTATGTGATACTATTCTTTAAACCATGACGTTTAAATTTTCAGATATACAGTGGCGTACTTGTGAATATTTTCAGTGGGGGGATTGAAGCGTGAAGATATATAATATCATTTTTAAATATTGACTTAAATATTTATTTTTTTATCCCTTGTAGAATTCACTAATTGAGTAGTGTTTAAATAAAAAGAAAAAGCACATACGGTACAGTAAATATACATAATTATTATTATAAATAAATAAATAAAAAATTTCTTATTCTAACCCAAGGGGGGGCATGTTCAAAATATCAAGTCAAAATACAATTTTTCATCGTTTTGACCAATAACCTTTCAAAAATCTAAACCAGAGATTACTAAACTGTGCCCAGCAGCTTTCTCACAGGTGCGCCGTGAAGCTTCATAATTAATTTAACCAAGATATTTTGCACAACTAGACAAAAATCAAAGTGAGAATCTACAAATGTATTTATTATTATTTTTTAAATATTACTTACGATTAGACATACATAAATTGAAAAAATTTAACTTTCACATCCTTGTAAAAAAGAAAATTGTCATGGTATCTTTAATAGACTGTTGGTCGGATAATAAATAAAAGTTAAAAATTTTGTTGGACCTGAACACCCACAGAAGCGTCAGGTTATGGAATGATGTGCTGGACCGACGAGTACTTTAGCAACGTCTCGCTTGTCCCGTGACAACTGTATTCCCATCCTTATTTTTGTGCAATTCTCCCTGAGCAGAAACATGTCCGACGAGACCCACGCCTTTATGATACTTTATGACGATGGGTTGTATCCCTGGGATTCTCAATTGCACATATTGAAGCTTCGACTACTAGCAAGAGGAAGGCTGATCGCTTCTGAAAAAAATAAAATCAAATCAAAATCGATTTTCGACACAAATTTTAGAGAATTCATTTTCACCAAGGTTTAGATTAAGTTCATATTAGGAATAATTGAAACATCAATAGTAAATTAAATAAACTGGACAGGATCGCTGCTAGACGTTATCGAAAAATATTAATATGTTTATTTCTTTATTATTAATCTGATATCACAGGCTATTTGAAGTCCACGTTGACTTAAAATAAAAAAATAACCATCGTTTCTTATTTAATCGCATTGGATAAAATAAAATCGCATTAGTGTGTACTTAGAGATATTTTATTATTAAAATTTACTAGAGTGGAATTAAAATAAATAACCTGGCTGTTTGAAACCTTTAAAAGTAATTTATATAATAATAATAATAATAATAATATCCAATCAAGTAATTAAATTAAATAATTTTCTACTCACCATTGCAACAAGTGTGTGGTCTGTCTCAAATGGTCAGACCCTCCGATTTTAGATCAGACTGGGTTGCCGAGAATATTCTTCAAGGCGGTCTAATCATTTGATTGGGTCAACATGAAATTATCAGGGAAAGAAGAGTGACTGATCTGCACCAGCCTGATTTACCTATGATATTGTCAAAGGCACTTTTACTTTCCTTTTGGTCACTTTGTCTGATGAATTAAAAGATGTGTATATTTTAACAAAAGTCATTTATTCATTTTAAAGTACAAATTTTATATTTTTAACGATTATTATTTATAATAAAATATTAACATTTTCGCTTGTATTTACAATCATTCTTTTCCTTTATTTAACATTTGTTTATCAACTATTTTTATGATAGGGTTAATAACACATTAACCCTATCATAAAAATAGTTGTAGTTAATAATTTTTTGAACATAATCTTATCACGTTTTCAATTTATTTAATTTTATTTAATTTCAAATGCTTTTAATTAATTTGCTAATAAACTTAAGTTTTAATTCTTCTAATGTGCTAGCGTACTGGTATATAGCGACACTGGCTACAACAAGTGTTTTGTTTGATCCTCAGCTTGAGAGAAGAATGATCCTTGGAGAGAGAAACCGTGTGTTTAATATGACAAGAGAAATCCCGTCAGAGTGAATCCCCGAGGGGGACAAACCCAGCCTAAAATTCTGTCCTCAAAATAATGGCGTGTGCCTCCAATCCAACTACATATAACATTTTATTAAATAACTCGTATCTTATTTCCTCGTTTTATTAAACCTGAACTCGCTCACATCTTGCATTGATTCATAAACTCAATTTTAAAAGAAATATTGGGGACAGGTTAGGCTAGGAGTTAGCATACCAGCCTGCTAACCACGTGGACCCGAATTTGACTCGAGGCATCCGGCTAAAATCTGATCCTTGGGTAGAGACGAAATTTTAAAACAAAATCTTAATAAATATCGTAAATTGGCTTATGGCTAGGAAGGCCCAAAAGCCAAAAAAATATTTTATTTTCAACTCAAATATCTTGGGAATTACAGAATTATAAATGGTCATATTGGACTTATAAATTATAATTTTTTACTTTACCATACAGGGTTAGTTAGTTAGTTAGTTAGTTATTGTACGAGCTAGCTCAAAAACTAGTGTGAATATCGAAACCAAATTTCACACGTAGTTTTGATCCATTGAGATTAAGAGCTGATTAGATTTTGGTGCATATCGACCCAAAATTAAGGGGAATCGAGGGGGGGTTAAAAATTAAAAATCTAGGTCGTTTGAGCAAACTCAACCAAATTTTGTATACATAATCATTGGATCCCCAGAAGTCTAAAAATGCAAAATCTAACCGCACAAAGTGTAGAGGGGGGGGGGGTCAAAAAATGAAAATCTTGGCCATTTACCAAACTAAACCAAATTTTGTATACATAATCAGTGGGTCCCAAGAAGTCTAAAAATGCAAAATCTAACCGCACAAAGTGTAGAGGGGGGGAGGGTCAAAAAATGAAAATCTTGGCCATTTACCAAACTCAACCAAATTTTGTATACATAATCAGTGGGTCCCAGGAGTTTAAAAATGCAAAAACTAACCCCCCCCCTACATGATTATAAATAATTTTATTAAATATTAAATATAAGTGAGGGGCCAGGTTGTATGGTAAAGTCAAGTGGGTGGCCACATCAGAACACGTCAGCTTATTTTTTTTAAATACATAGTGTATTTTAATTTTGACTCTAGATATTACGAAAACATTAAAAATTTGCATTTTAAATTGATAATAAAAAGTAGATATTTTCATTTTTACCCCCCCCCCCCCCACATACCTTTTTTTGAGATGATAGTTTTTGAATTTCTTTAAACAATAATTGATAGTAATAAGATTAATTTCTCCATTGTAATTTCCCCGGGGAAAATGATCACAGGGGTGGTTTCCCATTCCATTCCACAGGTTCTAGTGAGACGAGTTGTATTTTTTTTCAAATGAAAATTGTTCTGATTGAAGCGAGATTCGATCCCGAGAATTGCAACGCCTTATGTTTATAATACATACTAGAATACATCCAATTATGTATAATGAATTTTATTTTATTTTTTTTTTAATTTTTTAAAATTTGTTCCAAAATGTTTTTGAATAATTTATACAATTTTGATTGGTACTCGAAATTACTCGATTAGAGGTAAGTGGCACCTGCCGGTCGATAATTAAAATATTTTATTCATTATACAACATCTGATTGAATTGCTTGTTAATTATTAAATATAATTATCTAAATCAAATTTTAATTCATTGTAGACACTCAAATATAAATTATCCAAATTGTAAATTTAAGAAATTCAATTTATTCTTGGGAATTCCTTATTCTCATAATAATGGATTAATTATCTAATGATTTTCAAATTGGAAATGTTAGAGGTTATACTTTATTTTATTATTCAGATTATATGGTATATATTTTATATTAAATTCTATAATATTTTGCTTTTTTAGTAAAGTATAAATATTTTAAATCATCAATTAAATTTATTTTCATTTTAAAAGAAATTAAAAAATAAAAATACTTTTTATTATTTGGTTTTAAGTATTTGGGAGTCGAGGTCCATATAAAGAATTATTATTTATTTATTATTTATTTTCAGATGATTCAATAAATGATGTGGCACGTCGTCCATTGGAAAAACAAGTGACCAGTGTGTGTTTGGAAATTGAAAAACAAAAAATAATAAAATAATAAACATTTCGAGTTCACCAATTAGATCAGATCGGATTTAAAGGTGAGTTTTGAGTTGTTCACAGTCACTGAACTAAATACAATGTGACATTCCCCTCTGACTCCTCTCTCAGTGGAAAAAACAATATTAAATATTATTTCATTTTCTGCAGAATTTGGTGTACACTACACATTTTATTTGGCTTAGAGGCTTTTCAAAACCCTGAAAAAGGAGAGAATACACCTCCGAAACATCGGCTTTGAATAAATAAGCTGACGTGTTCTTGACTTTACCATACAACCTGGCCCCTCACTTATATATGATATTTAATAAAATTATTTATAATAATGTAGTGGTGGGTGGTTAGTTGTTGCATTTTTAGAATCCTGGAGGCCCACTGATTATATGGGCCCCTAGCCGAAAAATACCTTTTTAAAAAGGATTGATTTTCCAGACTAGGTGGACCATATTTTTATTGCGGTAGAGCTGGGTTTTTTTAAATATCTGGATAGCAAGTTTTTATTTAAGGTGTTTTAGACTTTTTTTAGAAGATGGTCTGGAATTTGGGAAAGGACGATTTATTGGTCGAAAATGAATGTTTTTGGTTAAGATCAATCCTTTTTAAATGTTTTTATTTATTATTAAATCACTGAAGAAAAGTTTTACAAAATAGTTTATAGTCGTAGAATGAGAGAACACACTGTGGGTAATAATCAATTTGTATTACCGGCTTTGAGTCCGAAAATGTTTGCCGGGAGTTTAATACTAGTGCAATCGATAGGGATGGAGGGCCGTACGGATCAACCGTTTGTACTTTGGTAACACGTTTGTTAGTGACCAAAGATCGATTGTGAATTTTGGTGAGTTACCTGTAGCCACTGGTCCGAACTGTTCGAGAAGAGAGAGGCTGGTGCCCAGAGTCCGAAAGATGTATTGAACTGTTGGAGGAGTGGGATTGTACCCTGATTCCGAATGGTGTATTAGAACTGACTTAGGGCCTCGCAATGAGGTTTTTATATTAAATTATAATGCTGACTCCATACTAAGTGATGGATCCGTGGGGACACGCAAACCATGGGAAACGGCTTAGCTACGTGATTCCGTAGAATCAGCAAAAGTATGGTGGGCCCGAGGGGGATGTTGTGTGAAGCACAGAACGTGGGAAAGTTAACGTATATACAAAATTTGGTTGAGTTTGGTACAAGGGACAAGATTTTCATTTTTTGACCCTACACCCCCATTTTGGTCGGTTATTTTATGCATGTTTAGACTTTTGTGGTTCACTGGTTATGTATACAAAATTTGGTTGAGTTTTCTCAAATAGTCTAAATTTTTAATTTTTAACCCCCCCCCTTAATTATGGGTCTATATGCACCAATGTCTAATCAGCTCTTAATATCAATGGACCAAAACTACGTGTGAAATTTGGTTTGGATATTTCACACTAGTTTTTGACCTAACTTGTCAAATTATTAGGGCTTTTTTGTAGACCGAAATACCATGGGTTCGCTCAATTTTTTTAATCAAAATAGTGTCAGCTGTTATTGAGATATTTCGAAAAAAAGAAGGAAAAAACAACTTTTTTCATTCATGGTTACAATACTTGACCATACCCTGTTTGGTAAAGTAAAAAGATAGTTATAGTTATCTCTCTGTTTTGAAACTTGGACTGCCTCATCAAATTCCATTTGGTCCTCTTCACACATGGTCAAGTCATTTTAGTAATTTTACCTAGAAAGTTTTCCAAGAGTTTTGAAAATGGGTAATTTTATAGATTTTGATGTGCTCTTTCGGAATTTCAACTTTGCCACCCCGTATATTTGCCATTCGCGACGCTATGATGTTAAAATGGCGCCGTAAAGTAGTTTTTATTGACAATATCTCCTTTCCGACTCAATTTACGATAAAAATATTAAAATACAAAATTAAACTATAGAAAGTTTCCTATAATTTATGTAATAATCTTTTTTTTTGTAAAATCAATAGATTTGGCCTACAAGCGCTGCAAAACATTATACATGTATGCCAACCCGTGACATAAAATTTTAACTGATTACATTTGTGAATTATAAAAAATAGTAGTTTTTCCTTAATAAAATGAAAACCATTTATCCGAAAAACTTTATTCTTATCACATTGTCCAGGAAATTCCGTTGACTTGAACGTTTACTTGGACCACTTTTTTGTTAAAACTCTTAGATTTATAGATATCCAGCATTTTCCAAGACAGAAAATGATCAATTTCTTCAAAAAATCCCAGTTTTTGCTCCATAAAATGAAAGCCACTCATCTTGGAAACTTGATTTCTGTATCATTCTCTAGGAAATTTTGTTGAATTTAACGTTTACTAAGACCACTTTTTTGATAAATCTCTTAGTTTTATAGATTTCCGAGGAATATTCCATGACACTTTTGAGAATTCGGATCATATCTAGGATTTTTTGCTAAAAATTCGAGTTGTTCAAAATTTCAACCTCATTGCGACACGAGATACCAATATCCAATTAAAATGAAACTGTATTTGAAGTATAGCAAATTTAATATACTTTAAAAATGTAGAGATTGGTCTTTGTGCTCCTTCATTATTAAAATGGGAAAAAATCGAAAAAAGTGTGAGTTTTTGGGATATTCAAAAGTGATCCGGTTTCCTTTTTTTTGACACCCCATTAAATATCGAACTAATTTTGCATTTTTTAATCCACCCTAAATTTAGTCCTCTTCAATTTACTATAGGGCATCTATTTACAAAATATGGAACGTTTTCGAGTTATAAGAGAAAAACTGGAAAAAGGCACAAAATTTCGAGGTTTTTTGGCAATTTTCCTTGGGAAAATGTTCACAGGGGTGGTTTCCTATTCCATTCCACCAGGTTCTAATGAGACGAGTTGCATTTTTTTTAAAATTAAAATTGTTCTGACTGAAGCGAGATTCGATACCGAGAATTGCAACGCCTTAGCCACTCCACTACTCTGCATCAAAATACCTAAAGTTTAGTTAAAGATTATTCTAGAAATTAATCATATAGTAGAATTAAAAGCTTATTTCCACTCGCACCACCTATAAAATCCGCTGCCCGATCTAATACTCAGTCCTGACTACAGCCATGGACATAAACCTTTTAAAAAACATGTCACGAAAAATAATAAAAATAATACGTAATGTTTCAAATACTAGAATACATCAAATTATGTAGAATGAATTTGTTTTTTAATTTTTTTTTAAATTTGTTCCAAAATTTTTTTGAAAAATTTATAAAATTTTGATTGGTACTCGAAATTCCTCGATTAGATGTAAGTGGCACCTGGCGGTCGATAATTAAAACATTTTATTTATTACAATTGATTATACAACATCTGATTGAATTGCTAATATTATTAAATCTAAATCAAATTTTATTTCATTGTAGACACTCAAATATAAATTATCTATTTTTTAAATTTAAGAAAATCAATTTCTTTGTGACATTTCTTTATTCTCAAAATCATAGAATGAATATCTAAATGATTCCAAAATTCAAAATCCATTGATCATTGAGGTTATATTTTATTTTATTATTCAGATTATATATATTTTATATTATGTTCTATAATATTTTACTTGTTTATTAAATTATAAATATTTAATTAAATTTATTTTCATTTGTAAAGGAATTAAAAAATAAATTGACACGTTCTGATGTGGCCATCCACTTGACTTTGCCATACAACATGTCCCCTTTCTTATATTTAATATTTAATAAAATTATTTATAATCATGTAGTGGAGGGGGGTTAGTTTGCATTTTTAGACTTCTGGGGGCGCACGGATTATGTATATTAAATTTGGTTGAGTTTGGTGCAAGAGCCTAGATTTCCATTTTTTGACCATACACGCCCCCTCCCCCACCATTTTGAGCTGTTAGTTTTTGAATTTTTAAACGTCTGGATTTTATATACAAAATTTGGATGTGTTTGGTTCAAAGACCTAGTGGTTGCGCCAATCGCAACCGTGAGCTTATTGCATGTGTGATCATCGTTTTTACGATTTTTGTGCAGAAAAAATATCTCTAGGGCAGTGTTCGTCAACTCGATAGAACAGCGCGAGGGAGGCGCTCGCTCTGGGAACAGCCATAAACAAATTTATGTTTATTGACATAATTAATTTTTTTCTCATTCTTGTGTAATCATCGAATCTATGCAGATCATGTTCTGTTAATCAGAGTCCAGTCTCACATTTTACTCTCATATTTTTTATTTGCTGGTGTTCATTCTTCCCCATATCAATTGTAAATTGATAAAATATCAACTAGTGAGTTGATATTTATGTTAGAACACCACAACTGGACCTCTAAACTTCTGCTTCCTGGTAGCTGTACCATTTTCTCTCTCAGTATCGACTTCATTGGAAGGAAATACACACTCGTTTTATTTTTGGTACAGATTGGCCTGGAAGAAATTCTCACATTCAACGGATTCGTCAAACCTTCTCAACAAACTGCTAAGTGAAACCTATTTGATCCTATCCAATCTTTATTACATTTTTCTACTCAATTCCTTCATAACTGAAAAACTCTCTCCCTTCTTATTAAATATAATCCATTTGTTTTTGAACACTTCATCTCTTCTACGCAAATAATTTCTCAAATCCATTTACCTATTATATTTATTTTTATAAATAAATATGGCCGCCTTGTTTATGGCTAATTAGTTCTAATTTTAAGTTTTATTTTAATTAAACATTTTTAATCCTGTTACTACTAATAACTTTAATTGAAAAATTGTTAATTAGATTTAATTAATTAATTTTAAAATTCATTCGTTTATTTGTCTCAAATACTTTCTGTTTAATTAACTTATAATTTACCCTGTTAATAATAATAAAAATAAAGTGATAATTTCTAATCATAATTCATATTCACAATTCAATTGGACTTTGCAATTTTTTCTCAGATAATTTTCTTGTTATATTTTTTTTATTTATTCTCGACTTTCAGAGGTAAGCAAGAACCTTCTAATTTAAATTCAATTTCATAATATGGTGATAATTTAATCACATTAAAACTAACATAAAAGTTTAAGTGCGCTGGGCAACTGAAAAACTTTTTGGAGTCACTGTTATTATTTTTTAATCCTAGCATATTTTTTTTTAATTTTGTTGAACTTTGAATTCTTCTAACTTTTTTCTACCCTGACTATCAGTTGGCTCAACCATTTAAATTTTTTGGTGACCCCGACGTGATCCAAACTGCTAACTTGCTTACACTGTATAGTCATCGCCAAACAAAGGGCAAATAATTTTATTGAAATTATCATATATTTTTATTTTTATTTTTATATTTACATTATTCTTATTTTATTTTTAGTTGTAATTATACAAATTGTTCTTACTAATTGTATTTAGTCATAATCTTTCACAATGCCACCCAAATCAGTTCTTGACACAGTAAAAGGGGAGATACAAGCTCTGGGGATAGAAATTGAGCTTCTGCTCCAATGCTCCTCTTTCGAGGAAAATCCTCAGAAGGCAACACTAGTAGACGTACTAGAACAGGCAGCAAAACTAAAAAGTGACTTATCTAACATCATCAAAAAATCTTCTCAACATGCATTATTCACAATAGAAGGAGGTGAAAACTTAAAAGACCAAATAACAACTCATCATAATTCACTCGTCACCTCTATTAGAGAAGCTAAGATTCTTTTGTCACAAATAACCCCCTCTAGTACTACACAGGAAATCAACTCAACTCAACTCACAATTCATCCTACTGTACATTTACCTACTCTAAATTTGCCTAAATTTTCAGGAGATTACGATCAATGGAAATCGTTCCTAGACCTGTTCACAGCCACCATTGATAGAAATTCTTCACTCACCCAAGCTCAAAAATTATCATATTTGAAAGGGAGCTTGTCAGGCGCTGCAGCTCTAGTCATACAGGCTTACTCAATAACCGATGACAATTACTCCATTTGTTTACAATTACTCAAATCTCATTATGATCGCACTCGCGAAATAATATTCTCGTTTATTGACAAACTCTTGAATTTACACCCAATTACTCATGTAACGAAAGACACACTTTCTCAGTTTTCAATAGCAGTCACAGACATCACTCATAATCTTCAGACTTTAGGAATGGACCTAAAGGCGTGCAACCCTTTCATCACACGCATCATCATGAAGAAGGTGGATGGCCACTCTTTGGAGAGTTGGCTACACTCACAGTCAGTGGATGAAGTCCCTGAGTTTAACACTCTACTCAAACACTTAGACATCAGATCTCAAGCCTTGGAGACACAGGCGAAAGCAACTCACTCTTTTAACAAACCAAACCCTCAATCATCATCCAGTTTCACAAAGAACAAATCGGTCAAGACCTACACCCTCACCACTACAGATAACTCTTGTCCCATTTGTAACAAACAACCTGTACATCGCTTCATAGATTGTGACAAATTCAAGTCTATGACACCGATAGACCGTCACAAGAAAATCAGAGGGCTGAAACGTTGTTTTCTTTGCTTCTCAGCACTTCACTTTTCAAATAAATGTTCCTT
The DNA here is from genome assembly GCA_024734495.1 of Forficula auricularia. Lineage (NCBI taxonomy): Eukaryota > Metazoa > Arthropoda > Insecta > Dermaptera > Forficulidae > Forficula > Forficula auricularia. The sequence goes on along the minus strand of JALMQS010000818.1, from coordinate 57,067 downwards.
TAAGCCTTGCTTTCTGTGCAAAGGAGCTCATCATCGGATGTTGCACCTTCAACCAACAGACAATGTCACACACAAATCTGAACCGTCTAACACAAGTCCCAACACTGCGGGCACAACACCTCCAGAAAAATCAAAACGTATATGTCAAGTGTCAAGGTCAGCCGATGATGTTGTACCTATCTTATCGACCGCCTGTCTCAGTCTCCTATGTGCAGATGGAACTGTTCGTACGGCTCGTTTTCTCATAGACAGTGCGAGCGAAGTTTCGCTTATTTCTAGTCAATTAGCACTGGCGCTTAAGACTAAGAAAACTTCTAATCCCATACAGATTGAAGGGTTAGGAGCTTCTTCCAAACTAGATGTCACTCACTCTACTTTTGTTTATATTTCCTCACGCTTTACAGACTCAGAATTTGAACCATTTGAATTCCATATAGTTAATTCACTACAACTTAAGTTACCAACCAAATCAGTAGATACATCCTCACTCTCATACCTTGAAGATAAACCTCTTGCTGATCCATGTTACCACACACCTGCACCCATACAAGGGATCTTAGGAGCTTCTGCCTGCGCCAACATTTTTACCGGTGAGAAGATTGCTAGCCCTGACGGTAGCACAGCACTTTTCGGTTCCAAATTTGGATGGTTGCTGCTGGGTTCTGCTCCAGCCAAAATGAGCAAAGTTTTGCATCTGTGTGAGGCACAGACCACTCCCAAAGATGATATTTTGTATGTTTCAAAGTATTGGGAACTAGAGGATTCTCTTAACTTACCTTTACCGGAAACGCTTTCATTAGAGGAAACCTCTTTTCGGACTCACACACAACTTGTGGACAATCGCATACAAGTTCACCTACCCTTAAAACCAGATCACCTACCTTTAGGAAATTCCGAATCCAAGGCATTTGTGCTTTTGCGGGCTCTGGAACGGAAATTTACAAAGAACCCTAGATACCATACTCAATACATTGAATCCATGCATCAATATATTGACAACCATCACTTAGAGTTGGTACTACCTTCAGAACAATATCACAATAACAATAGATGTTTCTATCTACCCCACTCTGCAGTCCCAAAGAAAAACAGTTCAATATTGAGGATTGTTTTTAATGGATCTTCAACTTCGACAAATGGAAACTCACTCAACGATATTCTCATGCCAGGAGATGTCCTTCAAACCGATATAAGACATGTTCTTACCAATTTTCGATCACACCGATATGTTATTTGTATGGATATAATTTCTATGTTCCTTCAAATTCTTGTCGCAAAACCAGACCGAGATCTACTCCGCGTACTATGGCGTGAAAATTCCTCACAACCGATCTCAGTTTACCGTTTCACTCGTGTGCCATTCGGATTATCTTGCAGTCCTTTCCTCGCTATTCGAGCGTTACATTACCTGGCTGATCAATTCTCCTCACAATATCCGACAGCTGCTAAGAACATAAAGACAAACTCTTATGTCGATGATTTCCTATTAGGAGCTGACACCATATCTGATTTGACCACGCTAGTTGAGGAGATCTGTTTTATCCTAAAACAAGGATCATTCTTCTTTGACAAGTTTTCATCTAACTCACAGGAACTACTCGAAGACTTGAGAGATCTTCACCTCATCTCTGATTCTTCCAAGGTGCTAAGTCCTGGGGATATTTCAGTTCTGGGCATTGACTGGAGATCTCAAGAAGATAGTTTTTACTTCAAACTTACTATACCGAATGAAACTCCAAACACAAAAAGGGGTATTCTATCAGAACTCCAACGGGTGTATGATCCACTTGGTTTTTTGAACCCATGTCTGATCAAGTTTAAGATATTGTTCCAGGAGTTATGGAAAGACAAGACGCTTGATTGGGATACTCCAATACCTCAATCTTTTCAGACCTCATGGGAATTGTATCACAAGGAAGTTGCCAAATTCCAACACATTAAAATCCCACGGCTCTTAAAAAGTCTTGACGCTACAACTTACCGAATATTTGGATTCTGCGATGCTAGTGACCTATCTTACGGATGCGTCCTTTACATGACATCATATTATCATTCTACCCTCCAAGATAGCAGATTCCTATATGCCAAATCTCGGGTAAGACCACTCAAACTAACTACAACTCCAAGGTCAGAACTCTTATCCGCACATCTACTTTCAAAAGCTATTCATTTTATCCTTCCTTCGTTGTCCATGCCTATTCAGGAAATTAATTGTTTCTCTGATTCACAAATCGTACTCTCATGGCTGAAAAAAGATCCTTCTAGTCTTAAGATTTTTGTAGGGAATCGAGTAAATGATATTCAAGTTTTAACTCAAGAACATGGAATTACTTGGTACCACATAACTGGAACAAACAACCCAGCCGACATAGCTACTCGAGGGATAACCATAGAGCAACTTCTACAATCCTCTTGGTTTACTGGACCGACTGACTTTATGAGTGACGAGTCACAATTTATCGTCCCCTCTTTGGATGCCACTCCTCAAGAAGAAAACCGTTGTAAAGTATTAGTCAACGTACAAGTACCATCTTTAACTGTGTTGGAAAGATTTTCTTCTTTTTATAGACTGCTCTTTTCAATTGCTGTTTGGCGAAAATTTCAGACTTATCTTAAACGAGATACAACCCTCCCTATCACGGCCGTAAGAGCGAAGGATATACAGTATGAACACGATAACGTCATTCGCTACATCCAACAAAAACATTTCGCGGAATTCATAGATATACTACTCACAGCTAAAACATGCCCAACCCGATATCGGTCATTACTTGCTCTTGATCCATATATTGATGAATTTCAACTCCTTCGTGTTGGTGGTAGACTTTCTCACTCGGAGCTGCCATTTCATACCAAACATCCGTTATTACTTCCTAAAGGAGAACATGTCGTTAAGATTTTGGTCGAAGAACTTCACCGGATGCACAATCATTGTGGTCCGCATCTACTCCAATCTCTGATCAACCAAAGATACTGGATCATTAGTAGCAGACGTCTGGTTCGATCAATTATCCACAACTGTGTCACCTGCGCGAAGAAACGTTTCAATCCTATGTCTCAAAAAATGGCAAACTTACCGCCTGAACGTGTACGTGTTTCGCGACCTTTTCACATTACGGGAACAGATTTCTTTGGACCTCTTCACATTTACTACAAGAGAGGTAGAGGCGTTCGCCCACACAAGGCGTACGGCTTGATCTTCATCTGCTTCTCCACTCATGCAGTTCATTTAGAATTGGTTGCAGATCTAACCACTAATAGTTTCCTACTAGCTCTTCAACGGTTTGTAGCTAGACGTGGAGTTCCTGGGGAGATTCATTGTGACAATGGAACTACTTTTGTTGGGGCCAAAGGGTTGCTCAAGGAAGAATGGAAGGCCATAATGGGTCATTCGGAGAGCGCTGAAGTACGTTCATATTCCAACCAACATCTAATCACGTGGAAGCACATACCTCCGTATGCGCCCACGTTCGGAGCCCTATGGGAAAGCAATATTAAGTCCGTAAAGTATTTATTAAGAAGATCCCTCGGTTCAAGTCTTCTTACGTATGACGAAGGTGTCACGGCTTTGATTAAAATTGAAGCTCTTCTAAACTCTCGACCATTGTCTTCTCTGTCCAATGATCCAAATAGTTTTGAGGCACTCACACCAGGACATTTTCTGGTTGGAAGTTCTCTCACTACACTACCCATTCGAAATGGAACGGATACAAGAATTCCACTTACCAAACGTTGGAAATATGTCTCCAAACTTACTACTGAATTTTGGAATAGATGGAACCGGGAGCATTTGGCTCATCTACAGTTGAGAAACCGTTGGCTGCACAACAAGGAACAACCACAAGTGGGACAACTTGTGCTACTCTTAGATAAGGCGCTCTTGCCTGGAAAATGGACAATGGCTCGAATTATTGAAGTTATACCCGGCAGAGATAAGTTGTCACGACTTGTTAAACTACGCACACCTAATGGGGAATGCCTTCGTCCAATCACAAAAATCTCACCCTTACCTATCAAACACGAAGGATAAACATTGTTAACACTTCATCACTTACACACTTTTCTTTCACACGTTTACTTTTTCCTTATCTTTACTCTCTCCTTCTCAGTCTACACCTTTTCAACAAATTTATTGCGACATTCTGTCACCGGGCCCCGGTATGGTTGCGCCAATCGCAACCGTGAGCTTATTGCATGTGTGATCATCGTTTTTACGATTTTTGTGCAGAAAAAATATCTCTAGGGCAGTGTTCGTCAACTCGATAGAACAGCCCTAGGGAGGCGCTCGCTCTGGGAACAGCCATAAACAAATTTATGTTTATTGACATAATTAATTTTTTCTCATTCTTGTGTAATCATCGAATCTATGCAGATCATGTTCTGTTAATCAGAGTCCAGTCTCACATTTTACTCTCATATTTTTTATTGCTGGTGTTCATTCTTTCCCTTATCAATTGTAAATTGATAAAATATCAACTAGTGAGTTGATATTTATGTTAGAACACCACAACTGGACCTCTAAACTTCTGCTTCCTGGTAGCTGTACCATTTTCTCTCTCAGTATCGACTTCATTGGAAGGAAATACACACTCGTTTTATTTTTGGTACAGATTGGCCTGGAAGAAATTCTCACATTCAACGGATTCGTCAGACCTTTTCAACAAATTGATAAGTGAACCTATTTGATCCTATCACTCTTTAATACATTTTTCTACTCTTCCTTAATTACTGAAAAACTCTCTCCCTTCTTATTAAATATAATCCATTTGTTTTTGAACACTTCATCTCTTCTACGCAAATAATTTCTCAAATCCATTTACCTATTATATTTATTTTTATAAATAAATATGGCCGCCTTGTTTATGGCTAATTAGTTCTAATTTTAAGTTTTATTTTAATTAAACATTTTTAATCCTGTTACTACTAATAACTTTAATTGAAAAATTGTTAATTAGATTTAATTAATTAATTTTAAAATTCATTCGTTTATTTGTCTCAAATACTTTCTGTTTAATTAACTTATAATTTACCCTGTTAATAATAATAAAAATAAAGTGATAATTTCTAATCATAATTCATATTCACAATTCAATTGGACTTTGCAATTTTTTCTCAGATAATTTTCTTGTTATATTTTTTTATTTATTCTCGACTTTCAGAGGTAAGCAAGAACCTTCTAATTTAAATTCAATTTCATAATATGGTGATAATTTAATCACATTAAAACTAACATAAAAGTTTAAGTGCGCTGAGCAACTGAAAAACTTTTTGGAGTCACTGTTATTATTTTTTAATCCTAGCATATTTTTTTTTAATTTTGTTGAACTTTGAATTCTTCTAACTTTTTTCTACCCTGACTATCAGTTGGCTCAACCAGACCTAGATTTTTAATTCCCGCTCCCCCCCCCCCCCGCCGCTTAAATTTGCGTCAATATCGACCAAAATCTAATCAGCTCTTAATCTCAATGCACCAAAATTACGTATGAAATTTGGTTTCGATATTCACAATAGTTTTTGAGCTAGCTCGTCCACGACAGACTAACAGACCTTTTGTCAAAATTATTATTATATAGAAAAATATAATTTTTTCGATGATCACTTATTAGTTTTTTTTTAGACCGAAATGCCATGATTTCGCTTAATTTTTTTATTCAAAAAAGTTTAAGCCATTTTTGAGATATTTCGTAAAAGGAGATAAAAAAACACTTTTTAATTTACCATACAAGGTATAGTAAAGTATTGTAATCAGGCATAAAAAAACTGTTTTTTTTCGTCTTTTTTTTCGAAATATCTCAAAAACGGCTTAAACTATTTTGATTAAAAAAATTGAGGGAAACCATGGCATTTCGGTCTACACAAAACCCAAATAAGTGAACATATAATAATAGTTTTGTCAAAATGTCTGTTAGTCTGTTAGTCTGTGCGTCAACAAATTTTTGTGGACAAGCTAGCTCAAAAACTAGTGTGAATATTAAAACCAAATTTCAGAGCTAATTTTGGTCCATTTAGATTAAGAGCTGATTAGATTTTGGTGGACATAGACCCAAAATTAAGGGGGGTTGAGAGGAGGGGGGATTAAAAATTAAAAATCTCGTTCATTTGAGCAAACTCAACTAAATTTTGTAAACATAATCAGTGGACCCGCAGAAGTCTAAAAATGCAAAAACTAACGCCCCCCTTACATGATTATAAATAATTTTAGGGGCCAGGTTGTATGGTAAATTCAAGTGGATGGCCATATCAGAATAGGTCAGCATATTTCATGCACAATTACAATACTTGACCATGCCGTGTATGGTAAATTAAATAAAAAAAACTTTTTATATTATTTCGGAGTCGAGGTCCATATAATTATTATAAAGTATTATTATTTATTTATTTAATTAATTATTTTCAGATGATTCAATAAATGATGTGGCACGTCGTCCAGTGGAACAACAAGTGACCAGTGTGTGTTTGGAAATTAAAAAACAAAAAATAATAAAATAATAAGCATTTTGAGTTCACCAATTAGATCAGATCGTATTTAAAGGTGAGTTTTGAGTTGTTCACAGTCACTGAACTAAATACAATGTGACATTCCCCTCTGACTCCTTTCTCAGTGGCAGTAACAATATAATATATAATATTATTTCATTTTAAGAGGAATTTAGTGTATACTACACATTGTAATTACTGACTTTTTCCAACCCTGAAAAAGAGGGAATAAACCTCTGAAACGTCGGCTTTGAATAAAAAAGATAGTTATAATTATCTCTCTGTTTTGAAACTTGGAATTCCTCATCAAAATCAATTTGGCCCCCTTCACACATGGTCCAGTCATTTGGTAATTTTACCTGGAAAGTTTTCCAAGAGTTTTGAAAATAGGTAATTATATAAATTTTGATGTACTCTTTCGGAAATCCAAATTTACCACCGCGCCGCGTATCTATGAAGTTTTCCCCTGCATGATGGTAAAATGGAGCCTAAAAGAATTTTTTTGACAATATCTCCTTTCCATCTTATTTAAGAATAAAATTATTTATATACAAAATGAAACTAGAGAATGTTTCCTACAATTTATGTAATGACGTTTCTTTTTGTAAAATCAATAGATTTTTCCTACGAGCGTCGCAAAGGTGAAATTTGGAAATAGCACGTTGAAATCTATAAAATTACTCATTTTCAAAATTATGGTAAACTTTCAAATTAACCTTTTTTTTAGAACCAAATGACTGGACTAACTATTCAAATCACAAACGAGGCAACGGTAACTTGAATACCTTCAATTTGAGTTGCCAGTGCGTAGAATACACACAGTCGAATTAGTACCATACACTGAGAATCATGTAAATCGATTCATCTGCTTCTAGCCGTTGTGAATCCTCGTTCAACAGTTTTGGCTATATTATTTAAGGGCATGTTTGCCTAAAAGACAGGAAACGCACAAGAGACTCAAATTACTGGCGACCTTCCTGGCAAGTTGCGTGAGACTGGTAGAAAATTCGTAGGATCCTCGTCTCTTTGCAATCGCTCCGGGTGTGTCTCCACAATACTCAACATTGAAAGTGGATTACAAGATACTCTCAGGAAACTTGAGGTTACGTTTGGTCGCCTGAGAATTCCCTAGTGTAAAAAGGGCCTTAAATTCACTTATGACTCCGTCTCCAAAAACTACTTCAATCGTATTATAATTTGCATTTTTTATAAAGTATAAATATTTCAAATCACCAATTAAATTTATTTATATTTAAAAAGAATTTAAGAATAAAAAACTTATTACTTTATTAAAGAGTCGAGCTCCATTTAATAAAAAAAATATTATTGATTTATTTATTGTTTGTTTTCAGGTGTTTCACTAAATGGTGATAGACCTCATCCATCGGAATTACAACTGGCCAGTGTGTAATTGGAAATTAAAGAACCAAAAAGAATAATAAACATTTCGTCTTCTTTAAACTGATCGAACCTTATTTAAAAGTGAATTTTGAGTTGTTCACAGTTGTACCAGAAGTTTTTTCAAAAAAAAAAGTTCGAATCTACATTCAAGGGCACACACAAAGAAAAAGTTTTAGATATTGCACGTGGCCGACAATGCTCACACTAAAGTCTAATTTGACTAACCAATTACGGAAAGGAGAGAAGCCATTTCGTTGTGAATACTGCCAAAAGAGGTTTACTCAAAAGTCTCATTTGGTTGACCATTTAAGGACACATACAGGCGAGAAGCCTTTTGGTTGTGCGCACTGCACGAAGAGGTTCATACGTAAACATCATTTGGTTATCCATTTACGAACACACACAGGCGAGAAGCCTTTTGGATGTGCACATTGCAGAAAAATATTTACGAATAAGTCTAATTTAGCTACCCATTTACGAACACACACAGGCGAGAAGCCTTTTGGTTGTGCGCACTGCACGAAGAGGTTCATACGTAAAGATCATTTGGTTTTCCATTTACGAACACACACAGGCGAGAAGCCTTTTGGTTGTGCACACTGCCCAAAAACGTTTAACATTAAGTCAAATTTGGTTGTCCATTTACGAACACACACAGGCGAGAAGCCTTTTGGTTGTGCACACTGCCAAAATAGGTTCACCAATAAGTCTGATTTGAGTAGCCATTTACGAACACACACAGGCGAGAAGCCTTTTGGTTGTGCGCACTGCACGAAGAAGTTCAAACGTAAACATAATTTGGTTATCCATTTGCGAACACACACAGGCGAGAAGCCTTTTGGATGTGCACACTGCCCAAAAAAGTTTATCGATAAGTATAATTTGACAGTCCATTTACGAAAACACACAGGCGAGAAGCCTTTTTGTTGTGGACACTGCCCAAAAAGGTTTACTAAAAAGTCTGTTTTGACAGTCCATTTACGAACACACACAGGCGAGAAGCCTTTTGGTTGTGCACACTGCCCAAAAAAGTTTATCAATAAGTCTAATTTGACAATCCATTTGCGAACGCATACAGGCGAGAAGCCTTTTATTTGCGGGCGCTGCTCCAAGAAGTTTTCACAAAGAAGTTCTTTGAATAAACATTCACGGACACATAAATGCGAAATTGTTTTTAATTGATCATATTGTCTAGAGAAGTTTACTGGAAATTCTGGTTTGACTATTCATTTTACTGAGACATTCAAGGTTAAACTCTTTTAGTTGTTGTCAGTGCCCGAGTAAGTTTATACAAAAAAGTACTGTGGATTTGATGATTCAAACAAATTCTTTGCCTTAATGTATCGTAAGCGAAACCATTTTGTATGTCCATCAAACGATTTTACTTACCGCATCTCTTCTAAGTAGAAATTTATTTTCTTTTTTTTTGTCAAATGTGAAATATTAATTGAAAAGTTTTTGTTTTCCCGAGAGTAGCAGAGTTGTTGATTCACAACGATGTTGTCCTCTGGTTGATGCAAATAAACATACACACATATATATCGAAATTATATATCTGTATATATACTAATATATTATTTATTTGTTTGAGTCTATTTGCGAAGACTTGGTCTTCATCATCAGTCTTTTTTTAATTATAAATATTATTTATGCGGTCAATACCGTATGGATATTGAAAATTTTCCATCTTTACTTAGCTAGGAGCCAGATAAAATTTAAATCAACTTAAGGTCACATTCATTCTTAAAAAACCATGTATCCTTTTTTTTGTACCAAAGAACAGACCGACAATGGAAGGAGAGGGGGTTGGTTTGTCCTTTTTTTCGCAACTTTCTTTAATCTAAAATTGGAACTCGAAGTTTATTTGAATTTTATCTGGCTCCTAGCTAAGTAAAGATGGAAAATTTTCAATATCCATACGGTATTGACTCGATAAATAATATTTATAATTAAAAAAGACTGTTGATGAAGACCAAGTCTTCGCAAATAGACTCAAACAAATAAATAATATATATACACCGGGTGATTTTTTTATCTTGAGACAGTCTTATAACTCGAAAATAGTGCATTATATGAAAAGAAATTTCAAATAAACGTTTAATTATATAGGGGGGAAACTAAACTCTGCTATTGTTTGTTGACCTAGAACAAGCTTTAAGGGTATTTCTAGGTCAACTTCTTTTTTTTAAATAAACCTATATGTTTTTGTACATAATCTGAATCTACAAAAAAACTGAACAACTTTCATTAGAACTATTTTTTTATTCAACATCAAATAAACAAAATATTAAATCAATTAGATCTCAGAAAAAAACCCTAATAATTATTTTTAGCAATTATTCAACTTAATTATCATATAATAATGATCAAATAATTAATTATTGAATAAATATTTATTAAATTAAAAAGTCACAACAATGAAAATAAGTGTTTATAATATTCTTAAAACTTCATTATACACCCATTTAAGAGATTGTTTTCTACTTATTAGTAATATTTAAAAGACTTGAGTTTAAAAAAGTTTATTTCACGTGTCAATCCAGTAGATAGTATTACAATAATAAAAATGAAGAATTTTTTGTTGAAGACAGAATTGAAATGGTCCTAATTTATGGTGAATGTGGAAGAAGTGTTATGAGGTTTTCATTGAAATGAATGCCGAGCGTTTTCCTGATAGAAATATTCCCTCACAAGCTTCATTTCAACGTGTTTTAAATTTGTTAAAAAAACAAAAAAAAATGTAAAGATTATGAAGAAACTTAAAACAGGCCACAATAAAGAAATTGTAACTGGAATTCATCCAGAAGACTTGCAATACACTCTGGAATGTTTCAGAACAGAGTCGAAAAATTATTAAATTATTTATTTAATAATTGAATATTTGATCATTATTATTTGATATTTAAGTTGATTGTTTAAAATAATTATTAGAATTTTTTTTAGATATAATTGATTTAATATTTTTTTATTATTTTATGTCGAATAAAAGAAAAGTTTTAATAAAAATTGTTCAGTTTTTATTGTAAATTCAGAATATATACAGAAACATATAGGTTTCCATTTAAAAAACAGAACTTTACCTCAAAATACCCTTGAAAGTTTGTTCTAGGTCGACGAAAATTAGCATAGTTAAGTTTCCCCTCTGATATAAATAAACTTTTATTTTAAACTTTTTTTCATTTAATGCACTTATTTTTAATTATAAGACTCTATCAAGATAAAAAACTCACCCGGTATATTTGATATACATATATGTGTGTATGTTTATTTGCATCAAGCAGAGGACAACCTCTTTGTTTCTCTTTGTGAAATATTAAATTCACAATTTTATAATATTACATAAATTTTGAGTGAAAAGTTAGGGTTAATTATTTTCTATATAAGAATTTTTTTATATCTAAATTCTGTTTTGTTTTCTGAATATTTTTGTGATCAGGATTTTGATCATTTTTGCCTTTTACTTGTTAGATTTCTCATTACTTATTTCATTATTTTTATTATTATTTTTATCTATATTTTTTTCTTACATAAATTCATGGAATTGATCCTCAACTATTGCTCTAATACTAATATACTTGTATAATATTGGATCCCACAAGAAAATATTTGATTTTCTTTAAAAAACTCCTTGTCACTGATAATATATTGTTGTCAAGACATACACAAATTCCTTGGTTTCTATTAATATAATTAATTTTTAAATTAAAAAATTCATGTTTGATTTTGATTGTTTTTTACGTATTAAACATACTCGTTTCAAAAATGCATTTTTATTTATGTATTTTTAGGTGTATTTAAATTTTCACAAATGGGTGTACTTTCCACAAATTGTGGTCTGTTTTATGTGATACTATTCTTTAAACCATGACGTTTAAATTTTCATATATACAGTGGCGTATATATAATATCATTTTTAAATTTTAATTTAAATATTTTTTTTATCACATGTTGAATTCACTAATTGAGTAGTGCTTAAAGAAAAAGAAAAAACACATACGCTACGTTAAATATACATAATTATTATTATAAATAAATAAATATACAAATAATTTATTATTCTAACCCAGGGGCATCTGCAAAATATGTCAAAATTTTTCGTTGTTTTGACCTATAACTTCTCAAAAGTCTAAATCACGAGGTTCCCAAACTGTGCATGGCGGCCTTCTCAGAGGTGCGCCGTGAAGCTTCATAATTAATTGAATCAAGATATTTGGCCTAACTAGACCAAAATCAAAGTGAGAAGCTACAAATGTATTTATTATTCATTTTTATCTCTTACTAATTATTAGACATACATAAACCGAAATAAATTAACTTTTACACCCTTGAAAAAATCTGAATTGTATAGAAAGGGCCCCCCCCTGTGGTCTGAATTTTTAATTTTCATAGAAAAATAAACAATAAATTCCCAACATATTTTTATTGATTCTAATAGCAAGAGTATTTAGAAAGACAAAATACAGTATTTGTTTTGATATATGTCCTTTTATTTAGGTTAGGGCGCCATGTAAAAATGTCAATTAAAAAAAGGCACATTGTCATGGAAAAGTTAGGGAACCCCTTCTCTAAACTGTTGTAGAAGATACGGAAATTGTATGATAAATAATAATCAGCTTATAAAACTCTACTGGAAACAAATTGTTAGGTTTAGGGATAGGTACAAATTTTTGTTTAATTTTAGTCAGAGGAATGTTATTACAAAAAGTGTCTTAATTCATTTTAACAATTATTCTTTAAATTCTTCATGAAAAAATTCTGTTCAAAAAATTGAATTCTGTTTAAAAAATTATGAATTTCAAGGCAAAAAAATAAATGAAAATTTACAAATTCTCTGTTTCATGAGAGAAATTTCAAATTTTACAAAATGATATTTTAGATATTGTTTTAATAATTAGTTTAAATATAAATAAACTTGAAGATGGCTTTTCTATTAAAGCCGAAACTTTATGAATATTAAGTAAGTAAGTAATAAAAATGTCCGACGAGACCCACGCCTTTATGATAGGTGGCAGATCCATCTGCCGATCCACGATTAGGTTTTGCAGGATCCCCATAGGTGGCAGATCCATCTGCCGATCCACGATTAGGTTTTGCAGGATCCCCAGGGAATATGATCTCAGTGATTGGTCGCTGACCATGACCCGTCAATCCTGCATCACCTGCTGGTGGAAATCTTTGTATTTTTCTAATCTATATATATAAAATCCTTTGTGTGTATGTACGCGATCGACCCACGCCTAAAGCACTCAACATACTGAAACCATATTCACACCATATGTTTGCTTAGTGCTGGGGATGGTTTATCTAAATTTTGAGCCAAATCGGTTTGATTTTATTTTTTATTTTTTTATTTAATTGATTGACAGATAAGATCTATAGAAATAGAGCCTCTAAAAGGGCCAAGCAAACAATACATTATCTCTGCCCTGAAAGGTCAGGTCTTAACAATGAAACTCCTCTTAACAAAAGAAAGGGGTATACAGGTAGTCAGGTCAAAATTTCAGAAACTTTTTTTTTAAGATAATAAAATCTATTTTGAATACAGACATAATTTGTAAATTTAATTTATATATATATATAATCCTTAGTATGTATGTGCGTGATCGACTCCATGCCTAAAACCACTGAACGTATCGAAACCATATTCACACCATATGTTTGTTTAGTGCTCCAGATGGTTTATCTAAATTTTGGGCCAAATCGGTTTGATTTGATTTCACACGATTTTACATAATTAAATTAATTATTCTCAGGTAGAATGACAATTGGGGTTTTAAAAAAGGTTTATCTTTCTTTTTGTACCCAGGCAGACAATGGGTGTGGGTTAATTCATTGTTCTCAAAGGCCTTGAAGAAGTATTATGATTATATTATAGATATATTTTGTTTTCCCTAAACTTTAGAATTAAACTGTTTCACAGAAATACACCATTCTCTCTTAAGTAAAAAGAAAAATTTATATTTTTAAATGTGATTATTTTATTGTTATTAGTTGGCTAACCTGAGTTCTGTCGGAAAGAAACATTCCAAATCTTAATCAATGTTTCTTATTATAAATACATTTCCTAGTATCTCAGTGCATTATACAGCACGAATCATGGTGCATGCCTAGCATTACAATTGTTAGAAGAAGATTCGCATTGGGATACAACTCTTGCCCATGCTGCTCTCGGTTCATAGCCACATCAAATACGATGTTTGTTTGCCATTTTATTGACAACGTGTTTTCCTAACCAACCCGCCTAAATTATGGGGAAAATATAAGGCTTCAATGAGTGAAGATGTATTACATGCTCTACGTAGAATTCGAGGAGATCCAGATATAAATTTCTCGCCAGAAGATATAATGAATCTTTGATTGCTGGAAGATTTATGCATGATCATTTCGAATCAAACCACTAATTAAATTAGGGATGCCATCAGTTAATCGGCTAGTAAGTGATTTATTTAATCGCGATATGCAACGTGAACAATCGTACAATGTTGATGGTTTAAAATGCCATGTTCAAGCAAATGAACCAAATGTTACCAGAACAAAAATTACTTTATGATAAAATTAAGTATGCAGTCGCTGCTCAAGAAGATGGTTTCTTTTTTTGGATGCACCAGGTGGAACAGGAAACATTTTTAATTTCGCTCATATTGGCACAAATGACATCATCTGAAGCGCTACTTTATTAGACGGAGGAAAACAGCACATTCAACACTAAAATTATTATTGAACATTCAAACAAATGGAAAATGCTGTATGTAACATTAAAAAAGAAATTTTGGAACTGTACATAAATCAAAATTCATTCATGTATAAGAAAAATATTAGAAAGAGTAAATCTATGCTTCGTCGTTGAATTATTTAACCTATAATCTTTCAAACTAACGTAAGAGAGAAAAAGAGAGAATGAAATGAAAAGAGAGAGGAATACTAGAAGTTTACCTGTCGTGCGTAAGCTTGACACACTCAGAATTTTTTATTTTGCTTTCGCAATGTGTTAGATTATTTCTTTAAGCTGATTTTTAATTAATAAAATACGAGTATATTTAATTAAAATACAGTTGAACAAAATTATATTGCAACAAACTTTTGGCCGTCTCGAGACGCTGCCCGCCAGGGCCACCTCGCCCGGAGGGCCAAGGTGCAGATGGCGTGCCGGAGGCACGCCTGACGCAGCTTGTTTCTAATCATATCTAATTCCTTTTGGTCACAACGTACACACATTTTAAACCACTCTTGTATAAGATTATATTCTCGACGGAGACTTTTATGAGAGATTCGTGAAGGATTTTGATCACTTGAATATTTCTCATGTCTTAAGTTGGCCCAGTATTCAGCTTCAGACTCTTCTTGAGTGATCAAAACGTCAGGTTCATCAACTTCTGATTTCTCCTTTTTGTTAATCCAGAAGGGGCGTTTAGTGATGAATACCTCAGCTTCAAGTCGTCCAAGTTTGGGAACCCCTTCTCTAAACTGTTGTAGAAGTTCGTGAAATTGTATGATAAATAATAATCAGCTTATAAAACTCTACTGGAAACAAATTGTTTAGGTTTAGGGATACAAATTTTGTTTAATTTTAGTCGGAGGAATGTTATTACAAGAAGTTTCTTAATTCTAACAATTCTTTAAATTCTTCATGAAAAAATTATGTTCATAAAATTGAATTCTGTTTCAAAAAATTATGAATTTCAAGGCAAAAAAAATAATTGAAAATTTCCAAATTCTCTGTTTCTTGAGAGAAATTTCAAATTTTACAAAATTATATTTCAGGATATTGTTTTAATAATTAGTTTAAATATAAATAAACTTGAAGATGGCTTTTCTATTCAAGCCGAAACTGTATGAATATTCCCTTTAAACAGTTGTCTAAATAAACTTATAAAATTGTATTTGATTTAAATAGGCATATCCATTTTGCCCCTATTACAAGTAACTTTTTGATCTACTCATTGACACCAATTAATATTTAAAAGTATATTTTATTTTATCAGGAAGATGAAAAATAATAGTGCATTTTTTTATTCTGTAAAAAAATACACTAAATAAATAAATATTTACATCAAATAAAAAATAAATAGATTTCATGGTGTCTTTAATAGACTGTTGGTCGGATAATAAATTAAAGTTAAAAGTTGTGTTGGACTTGAACACCCACAGAAGCGTCAGGTTTTAAATCCGCTGCCAGATCTAATATTCAGCCCTGTCTACAGCCATGGAGCTAAACTTTTTAAAAAACATGTCACCAAAAATGATAAAACTAATAAGTAATTCAAATTTAGGGAACGAAGAAAAGATTATTTTTATTATAGACAAAAGGATCAGCCGGGGCTCGAACCCGGGATCTTTGCATGTGTACTGCAATGCTTTGTCATAAGAGGTTTACCTCCTATATCCACTAAACTACTGATCCCTGAACCCAAACTAATACCTTTTGTCTATATGAATTATGTAATTTCGCAGCGTAGGCCTTGATTCATTAGTTAAACAATAAATATTCCAGCGCCTCCCAATCGATCGCAGACCCCAAAGATCGAAAATAATTTTCTCTTCACCCGGGGCGCGACCACAACGAGGCCGTGTAAAGACAATTAATAACAAATTCAAATTTAGGGAACGAAGAAAATATTATTTTTATTATAGGTTCGGGGATCAGTAGCTTAGTGGATATAGGAGGTAAACCTCTTATGACAAAGCATTGCAGTACATATGCAAAGATCCCGGGTTCGAGCCCCGGCTCATCCTTTTGTATATAATAAAAATTATCTTTTCTTCGTTCCCTAAATTTGAATTTGTTATTAATTGTCTTTACACGGCCTTGTTGTGGTCGCGCCCCGGGTGAAGAGAAAATTATTTTCGATCTTTGGGGTCTGCGATCGATTGGGAGGCGCTGGAATAATCAATTGTTTAACTAATAAGTAATGTTTCAAATACTAGAATACATCAAATTATGGGAATGAATTTTTTTTTAGTTTACCATACAGGGTATGGTCAAGTATTGTAATAGTGGATGAAAAAAGGTGTTTTTTTCCTTGTTTTTTCGAAATATCTCAAAAACGGCTAAACTATTTTTAACCGACTTCAAAAAAGGAGAAGGTTCTCTATTCGACTGAATTTTTTTTTTTTTTTTTTTTTTGTGTGCCTATGTTACCTCATATCTCCGCCAATTGTCAACCGATTTTGAAAATTTTCTTTGCATTGGGTCCAGTCTAGCTTCCGATTGGTCCCATTTTTTTTCGATTTTTTTCCATAGGTATTAGACCTTTTTTATTAGGTTTGTTTAGACCTAACCTCTTTGTTTATGAACCGATTTCGATGGTTCTTTTTTTATCCGAAAGGGGGTGTCTTAGGGATGGTGTCATATTAATTTGGTCAAGTTCTGATGATATGATCACTATTAATAACATCACTAAAAGAGAAAAATAAAAATAATTTTTAAGAAAAAATAAAAACCGACTTCAAAAAATTAAATGCAACAAATATAAAAATACACTAAAAGGTATAAAATAATTATTATCTTATTTAGTTACAACTAAACGACGAAATATTAACATGAAATTACTTTTTGAAGTCGGTGCCAAACATATACCTTTTATGAATCGCACTCGACGGATCTTACTTAGTACGTTTGGCGGGTACGCTCGCTTATAGGTATAGTTTGTTTGGCACCGACTTCAAAAAGTAATTTCATGTTAATATTTCGTCGTTTAGTTGTAACTAAATAAGATAATAATTATTTTATACCTTTTAGTGTATTTTATTTGTTGCATTTAATTTATTGAAGTCGGTTTTTATTTTTTTCTTAAAAATTATTTTTTGATTAAAAAAATTGAGCGAAAACATGGCATTTCGCTCTAGAAAAAAGCTCTAATAAGTGAACATCGAAAAAATTATGTTTTTCGAGGTAATAATTCTTTTGTCAAAATGTTTGCTAGTCTGGTTGTCTGTGCGTTACCAAATTTTTGTGGACGAGCTAGCTCAAAAACTAGTTTGAATATCGAAACCAAATTTCACATCTATTTTTGGTCCATTGAGATTACTAGTAAGAGCTGATTAGAATTTGGTGCATATCGACCCAAAATTAAAGGGTCTGGAGTGGGGGTTAAAATGTAAAAATCAAAGACATTTAAGCAAACTCAACCATATTTTATATACATAATCAGTGCGACCTCTGAAGTCTAAAGATGCAAAAACTAACCACCCAAGATTGGTGAGGGGAGGGGGGGTGTAGGGTCAAAAAATGAAATTATAGAATCTTGTTCCAAACTCAACCAAATTTTGTATACATAATCAGTGGGCACACAGTAAACTAAAAATGCAATGGTCTGATGTCACACTTTGGTCTCATGTCAGGGCAGCCACTTGTTGGAATATTTCAATATCCGTTGCGATCAGCTGTTTCGTTTAACCTTTCTGCTGATTACAAATAAATCGTGTAAATTGTAGTTTTTATGAGACTAGAATTGTTAAAACTGATAACTTGGGAAAATAAAAAAAATGAATACATTAAAAATAAAAGACGCGCCCAAAAACGCAAGGCTACAGCGGAGCTCTCTTCACGATTAGAACAAAAAA
Source organism: Forficula auricularia (assembly GCA_024734495.1). Lineage (NCBI taxonomy): Eukaryota > Metazoa > Arthropoda > Insecta > Dermaptera > Forficulidae > Forficula > Forficula auricularia. The sequence goes on along the minus strand of JALMQS010000818.1, from coordinate 38,626 downwards.
AATAGGAGAGCTCCGCTGTAGCCTTGCGTTTTTTTGGGCGCGTCTTTTATTTTTAGTGTATTCATTTTTTTATTTCCCAAGTTATCAGTTTTATTTTTTTTTGTTTTCTCAAGTCTTTATTTTTTTTCATCCCTCAAGGCTTTTCTTTTCTCAAGTCTTAATTTTTTTGCACGCTTAGTTCCTTCGCTTTTCTCTTCACTTTTTTTTTTTAAATTTGTTCCAAAATTTTTTTAAAAAATTATACAATTTTGATTGGTACTCGAAATTACTCGATTAGATGTAAGTGACACCTGCCGGTCGATAATTAAAACATTTTATTTATTAGAATTGATTATACAACATCTGATTGAATTGCTTGTTATTATTAAATATATTATCTAAATAAAATTTTATTTCATTGTAGACACTCAAATATAAATTATCCAAATTGTAAATTTAAGAAATTCAATTTATTCTTGGGAATTCCTTATTTCTCATAATAATGGCATAAAAATCTAATGATTCTAAAATTGAAAATGATGATAGAGGTTATACTTTATTTTAATATTCAGATTATAAATATTTTATATTATATTCTATAATATTTTGCTTTCTTTTTTAGTAAAGTATAAATATTTTAAATCATCGATTAAATTTATTTTCATTTAAAAAGAAATTTAACAAAAACAAAAAAAACTTTTTATTATTTGGTTTTAAGAATCTGGGAGTCGAGGACCTTATATTATAAAGAATTAATATTTATTTATTTATTTATTTTCAGATTATTCAATAAATGATGTGGCACGTCATCCACTGGAACAACAAGTGACCAGTTTGTGTTGGAAATTGAAAAACAAAAAATAATAAACATTTGGAGTTCACCAATTAGATCAAATTTTATTTAAAGGTGAGTTTTGAGTTGTTCACAGTGCTGCGGGAAGTTTTCACAAAATAAGCTGACGTGTTCTGATGTGGCCATCCACTTGACTTTACCATACAACCTGACCTCTCTCTTATATTTAATATTTATAAAAATTATTTGTAATCATGTAGAGGTGGGGGGTTAGTTTTGGCATTTTTAGACACCTGGGGGCCCACTGATTATGTATACAAAATTTGGTTGAGTTTAGTACAAGGGCCGATATTATCATTTTTGACCCTACGCCCCCCTCCCCTTTTGGGCGGTTAGTTTTTGCATTTTTAGACTTCTGGTGTCCCACTGATTATGTATACAAAATTTGGTTGAGTTTGGTACGAGGGCCTATATTTTCATTTTTTGACCCCCCCCCCCATTTTGGCCGGTTTGTTTTTTCTTTTTTAGACTTATGGGGTCCCACTGATTATGTATACAAAATTTGGTTTAGTTTGGTAAATGGCCAAAAATTTTATTTTTTTGACCCCCCCCCTCCATTTAGGCCGGTTTGTTTTTTCTTTTTAGACTTCTGGTCTCCCACTGATTATGTATACAAAATTTGGTTGAGTTTGGTACGAGGGCCTATATTTTCATTTTTTGACCCCACCCCCCACCCCCCCCCCCCCATTTTGGCCCGGTTTGTTTTTTCTTTTTTAGACTTCTGGGGTCCAAATGATTATGTATACAAAATTTGGTTGAGTTTGTTAAATGGCCAAAATTTTCATTTTTTGACCCCCCCCCCCTCCATTTAGGCCGGTTTGTTTTTTCTTTTTTAGACTTCTGGTGTCCCACTGATTATGTATACAAAATTTGGTTGAGTTTGGTACGAGGGCCTATATTTTCATTTTTTGACCCCCCCCCTATTTTGGCCGGTTTGTTTTTTCTTTTTTAGACTTCTGGGGTCCCACTGATTATGTATACAAAATTTGGTTGAGTTTGGTACAAGGGCCTATATTTTCATTTTTTGACCCCCCCCCCCCCCATTTTGGCCCGGTTTGTTTTTTCTTTTTTAGACTTCTGGGGTCCAAATGATTATGTATACAAAATTTGGTTGAGTTTGGTACGAGGGCCTATATTTTCATTTTTTGACCCCACCCCCCACCCCCCCCCCCCCCATTTTGGCCCGGTTTGTTTTTCTTTTTTTAGACTTCTGGGGTCCAAATGATTATGTATACAAAATTTGGTTGAGTTTGTTAAATGGCCAAAATTTTCATTTTTTGACCCCCCCCTCCATTTAGGCCGGTTTGTTTTTTCTTTTTTTAGACTTCTGGTGTCCCACTGATTATGTATACAAAATTTGGTTGAGTTTGGTAACGAGGGCCTATATTTTCATTTTTTTGACCCCCCCCTATTTTGGCCGGTTTGTTTTTTCTTTTTTAGACTTCTGGGGTCCCACTGATTATGTATACAAAATTTGGTTGAGTTTGGTACAAGGGCCTATATTTTCATTTTTTGACCCCCCCCCCCCCCCCCCCATTTTGGCCCGGTTTGTTTTTTCTTTTTTAGACTTCTGGGGTCCAAATGATTATGTATACAAAATTTGGTTGAGTTTGGTACGAGGGCCTATATTTTCATTTTTTGACCCTCACCCCCCCATTTTGGCCCGGTTTTTTTTTTTTTTTTTAAACTTCTGAGGTCCCAATGATTATGTGTACAAAATTTGGTTGAGTTTGTTAAATGGCCAAAATTTTCATTTTTTTGACCCCCCCCCTCCATCTAGGCCGGTTTGTTTTTGCATTTTTAGACTTCTGGGGTCCCAATGATTATGTATAGAAAATTTGGTTGAGCTTGGTACAAGGGTCAAGATTTTCATTTTAAGACCCTACACCCCCCCCCTCCTTTTGGACCGTTTGTTTTTGCATTTTTAGACTTCTGTGGTCTCACTGATTATGTATTTGCTTGAGATTTCTCAAAGATTTCTCTAGATTTTTTATTTTTAAACCCCCACCCCCAACCCTCCTTAATTTTGGGTCGATATGCACCAATATCTAATCAGCTCTTCATCTCAATGGACCTAAACTACGTCTGAAATTTGTTTTCGATATTCACACTAGTTTTTGAGCTAGCTTGTCCATTTATTAGGGCTTCTTTGTAGACCGAAATGCCATGGTTTCGCTTAATTATTTTAATCAAAATAGTGTCAGCCGTTTTAGAGATACATATTTCGAAAAAAAAGAATGAAAAAACCACTTTTTTCATCCACGATTCCAATACTTGACCCATTATCCTGTATGAGAAAGTAAAAATAAGTTATAATTATCTCTCTATTTTTAAACTTGGTTGGACTGCCTCATCAAATTCCATTTGGTCCTCTTCACACATGGTCCAGTCATTTGGTAGGATTACCTGGAAAGTTTTCTAAGAGTTTTGAAAACGGGTTATTTTATAGATTTTGATGTACTCTTTCGGAATTTCAACTTTGCTTTTAATTTTAACTGATTACATTTGTGAATTATCAAAAATGGTAGTTTTTCTTTAATTAAATGAAAACCACTCATCCAAACTTTATTCTTATCACATTTTACAGGAAATGTTGTTGAATTGAACGTTTTCTTGGACCTGTTTTTTGTTAAAACTCTTAGATTTATAAATATCCAGCATTTTCAATGACGCTTTTGAGGATACGGATGATATCCTGTTTGGGAATATGTAAGATATCTATAAATCTAAGAGTTTTATCAAAAAAGAGGTACAAGTAAACGTTCAAGTAAAAATAATTTCAATTGAAAAATTGAAAAGCTTTTGTTTTGCCGAGAGTAGCAGAGTTGTTGATTCACAAAGATAAGCAAAGAAGTTGCCAACACAAAAGACTTTTCTTCATCTAGGGGGGGGGGGCAGCTTCGGCAGCCCCCCTCCTACCTAGCTAGGCAGTTCTTGTCTATTATGGTGGTTTGTTAAACAAAGAGGTTGTTCTCTGCTTGATGAAAATAAACATACACACATATATATCGAGATGATATATCTGTATATATATATATAATTTATTTGTTTGAGACTATACTTTCGAAGACTTGGTCTTCATCATCAGTCTTTTTTAACCGACTTCAAAAAAGGAGGAGGTTCTCTATTCGATTGATTTTTTTTTTTTTTGTGCCTATGTTACCTCATATCTCCGCCAATTGTCAACCGATTTTGAAAATTTTTTTTTGCATTGGGTCCAGTCTAGCTTCCGATTGGTCCCATTTTTTTTTCGATTTTTTTTCATAGGTATTAGACCTTTTTTATTAGGTTTGTTTAGACCTAACCTCTTTGTTTATGAACCGATTTCGATGGTTCTTTTTTTATCCGAAAGGGGGTGTCTTAGGGATGGTGTCATATTAATTTGGTCAAGTTCTGATGATATAATCACTATTAATAACATCACTAAAAAGAGAAAAATAAAAATTTTTAAGAAAAAATAAAAACCGACTTCAAAAAATTAAATGCAACAAATATAAAAATACACTAAAAGGTATAAAATAATTATTATCTTATTTAGTTACAACTAAACGACGAAATATTAACACGAAATTACTTTTTGAAGTTGGTGCCAAACATATACCTTTTTATGAATCGCACTCGACGGATCTTACTTAGTACGTTTGGCGGGTACATCTCGCTTATAGGTATAGTTTGTTTGGCACCGACTTTAAAAGTAATTTCGTGTTAATATTTCGTCGTTTAGTTGTAACTAAATAAGATAATAATTATTTTATACCTTTTAGTGTATTTTTATATTTGTTGCATTTAATTTTTTGAAGTCGGCTTTTATTTTTTCTTAAAATTTTTTTATAATTATGAATGTTTGTTTTTCATGGAGTTTAAAAAAGTTTATTTCTCGTGTCAATCAAGTAGATAGTTACCAATTGTAGGTATTACCATAATAAAAATGAACTATTTGTTGTTGAAGACAGAATTGAAATGGTCTTAATTTATGGCGAATGTAGAAGTGTTAGGGGGATGCCATTGAAATTGATGCCGAGCGTTTTCCTGATAGGAATAAACCCTTATAAGCTTCATTTTATTGTGTTGTAAATTTGTATGAAAAAAACAAACAAACACAAAATGTAGACTACTAAGAAACTGAAACAGGCCAAAAAACGACATTGGAACTGGAATTCATCCAGAAAACTTGAGATAACACTTTTGAATGTCACAGAACAGTGTCGAAAAATTATTAAATTATAAATTATTATTAAATTATTTATTTAATAATTAATTATCTGATCATTGTTATTTGATAATTAAGATGAATAATTGTTAAAAATAATTATTAGAATTTTTTTTGAGATCTAATAATTGATTTAATATTTTGTTTATTTGTTGTCGAATAAAGATAAACTGCAACGGATCGTTGCTAAACTTTATCCAAATTCATTTGAAATATTAATATGTTTGTTCCTTTATTATTAATCAGATATCACTTGCAATTTGTAGTTCATATTGACATTAATTCAAAAATAATTCTCATTTAAGAGTCGAGGAATAACCATTCCACATTGGATTTTTGACATTTCGGTTATTATTGTAACCATTGCTGAAGACATAAAGGAATCGACTTAAAATCAAAAATAGCCATCGATTCTCATCTAATACTTGAGGAATAACAATTCTTACATTAGGTTTTTGACGTTTCGATTATTATTGACAACCATTGCTGAAGACATGGAGGAATCGACTTAAAATCAAAAATAACGATCGATTCTCATCTAATACTAGAGGAATAACCTTTATTGCATTCAATTTTTGATGTTTTGACCATTAATGGCAACCTCTATTGAAAACGTGGAAGAATCGACTTAAAATCAAAAAGACTAAATTCTTTTATGGCAAACAACTCAAACTTGAGTCGATTTCTCTATGTCTTCAGCAATGGTTACTAATAAAAACCGAAACGTCAAAAATCCAATATAGAATGATTATTCCTCAAGTACTAGATGAGAATCAATCGCTATTTTTGGTTTAAAATCGATTTCTCTGTCTTCAGCAAAGGTAACGGATAAGAAAACAACGCAGTTGCTATGGTTACTCATAAAAATTCCTCCCAAATTTTTAGCATTTCACAGAGAGAAGCCTATCCATTCTTACTTAAGCAAGGCTAAATGAGCTATATTAAAACTTTCAAATGAATAAATTTTAAATAATTAAAAAAATTAAAAAAAGTACCATCTTACTCCAGAGTAAAGTACTTTAAAATATAATTTTACTAAAAACTTTATTTAACCTTTTTGTGGTCCCCAAGGTACTTAATTAGGATATTAAATTTCATCAAAATTGGTTAAGTCATTTTCAAGATATTTAGAAAAACTAAAAAAGTACTGAAATAAAGTACTAATGTTTGTTGGCCGATATGTACCAAAAACTAATCAGCGCTTCATTTTGTTAAACTAATTGTAGGTTTTCAATTTCATTTCAATCGGTGCAACGGTGTGGAAAAAATCGTGGGCCAAAAAAACGATAACATACATACATACATACATACATCCATCCATCCATACATACATCCATCCGCACGCACTAAATGAAAAAATCGCACTTTTTGGCCTCTCGACGAGACCCCTTGTAATTTTTGGCAAAACCGTCCCGTGCTAAAATTCAACCTAATTGAATACTACAATTTGTGACTTTAATTGAGTCCATGGGTTCCGTAGTCTTTACCTGAGGACCCTTTGAAGCCACGCTTGCCCCGAGAGCGATTACAATACTTTACCCATGCTTTGCATTGGATAAAGTAAAAATAGTTCTAATGAAAGTTGGTCAGTTTAATTTTTTGTAGGTTCTGATTAAGAAAAGGAATATATAGGTTTCTATTTAAAAAACAGAACTTGACCATAAAATACTCTTCGATGCTTGTTCTAGGTCGACAAACAATACCGTAGTTTAGTTTCCCCTTGATATAAACAAACTTTTATTTGAAACTTTTTTCAAATAATGCATTGTTTTTGAGTTATAAGACTGTTTCAAGATAAAATAGTCACCCGATATATTTGATATACATAGATGTGTGTATGTTTATTTGCAACTAGCAGAGGACAACCGCTTTGTTACTCTTTATGAATTGAAATAATTTTCATTTGTAACGGAATTTAGAAAAATAAAAAAATTTCCTCTATTTGGTTTTAAGTATTTGTGAGTCAAGGTCAAATTATAATAAAATAAACTGCAACGGATCGTTGCTAAACTTTATCCAAATTCATTTGAAATATTAATATGTTTGTTCCTTTATTATTAATCAGAAATCACTTGCAATTTGTAGTTCATATTGACATTAATTCAAAAATAATTCTCATTTAATAGTCGAGGAATAACCATTCTACATTGGATTTTTGACGTTTCGGTTTTTATTGGTAACCATTGCTGAACACATGGAGGAATCGACTTAAAATCAAAAATAACGATCGATTATTATCTAATACTAGAAGAATAACCTTATTGCATTCCATTTTTGATGTTTTGACTATTAATGGAAACCTCTACTGAAAATGTGGAAGAATCAACTTAAAATCAAAAAGACTAAATTCTTTTTATGCCAAACAACTCAAGCTTGAGAATCAATTGCTATTTTTGGTTTAAAATCGATTTCTCTATGTCTTCACCAATGGTTACTAATAAAAACCGAAACATCAAAAATCCAATATAGAATGATTATTCCTCAAGTACTAGATGAGAATCAATCGCTATTTTTGGTTTAAAATCGATTTCTCTATGTCTTCAGCAAAGGTAACGGATAAGAAAACAACGCAGTTGCTATGGTTACTTATAAAAATTCCTCCCTAATTTTTACCATTTCACAGAGAGAAGCCTATCCATTCTTACTTAAGCAAGGCTAAATGAGCTATATTAAAACTTTCTAATGAATACATTTTAAAGAATTTAAAAATTAAAAAAGTACTCTCTTACTCTAGAGTAAAGTACTTTAAAATATAATTTTACTAAAAACTTTATTTAACCTTTTTTGTGGTCCCCAAAGTACTTAAATAGGATATTAAATTTCATCAAAATTGGTTAAGTCATTTTCAAGATATTTAGAAAAAACTAAAAAAGTACAGAAATAAAGTACTAATGTTTGTGGGCCGATATGTACCAAAAACTAATCAGCGCTTCATTTTGTTAAACTAATGGTAGGTTTTCAATTTCATTTCAATCGGTGCAACGGTGTGGAAAAAATCGTGGGCCAAAAAAACGATAACATACATCCATACATACATACATACATCCATACATCCATACATACATCCAACCGCACGCACTAAATGAAAAAATCGCACTTTTTGGCTCTCTCGACGAGACCCCGTTTAATTTTTGGCAAAACCGTCACGTGCTAAAATTCAACCTAATTGAATACTACAATTTGTGACTTTAATTGAGTCCATGGGTTCCGTAGTCTTTACCTGAGGACCCTTTGAAGCCACGCTTGCCCCGAGAGCGATTACAATACTTTACCCATGCTTTGCATTGGATAAAGTAAAAAGTATAATTTATTTATTTTTGTTTTTCAGGTATTTCAATAAATGATGTTGCACGTTATCCATTGGAACAACAAAATTGACCAGTGTGGGATTGGAAATTAAAAAACAGACAACATTTTGAATTCACCCAATAGATCAAACCCTATTTAAACGTGAATATTTTTGATTATAAAACGAATCTATGAAGGCGAGAGACTTTACCTAAATGTTCTTAAAATCAGTAGACGTTCAATAAGAAAAATAAAAATTGACATTAAGAGGCGAAACAAGAATTTGAGTTGTGCACACTGCTCCCGGAAGCTTTCTCAAAAAAGTAGTTCTACTGTAGATTCAAGAGGAAATCCAGACGTGAAAACTTTTGGTTGTACACGCTGGTCGACGGTGCACACAAAAATTCTAATATGAGTATGCAATTACAGGCATATAGAGGCCAGAAGCCTTTCGGTTGTGAACATTGTAAGAAGAACTTCTCAGCTAAAGGCCCTTTGAATATTCATTTGCGGACTCATACAGGCGAGAAGCCCTTTGGTTGTGAACAGTGCCCAAGCTGGTTTAACCAAAAGTCTATTTTGGCTGGCCATTTAAAGACACATACAGTCGAGAGGCCCTTTGGTTGTGCACACTGCCCAAAGAGGTTTAAAAAAAAGTCTAATTTGGTTGCTCACTTAGGAATACATACTGGAGAGAAGTCTTTTTGTTGTGGGCACTGCCCAAAGAGGTTTACCAGAAATTCTAATTTGACTGTTCATTTACGAACACATACAGGAGAGAATCTTTTTTGTTGTGGGCACTGCTCAAAGAATTTTGCGAATAAATCTAATTTGGTTGTTCATTTAAGGACACATACAGGGGAGAAGCCCTTTGGATGTTCACACTGCCCAAAGAGGTTTACCCGAAATTCTGATTTGACTGTTCATTTACGAACACATACTGGCGAGAAGCCCTTTGGTTGTGAACACTGCCCAAAGAGGTTTAAACAAAAGTCTAATTTGGTTGTTCACTTACGAACACATACTGGAGAGAAGTCTTTTTTTTGTGGGCACTGCCCAAAGAGGTTTACGCAAAAATCGATTTTGAATCCTCATTTAAAGACACATACAGTCAAGAAGCCCTTTAGTTGTACACACTGCCCAAAAAGGTTTAAACAAAAGTCTAATTTGGTTGTTCATTTACGAACACATACAGGAGAGAAGCCCTTTAGTTGTACACACTACCCAAAGAGGTTTAAACAAAAGTCTAATTTGGTTGTTCATTTACGAACACATACAGGAAAGAAGCCTTTTTGTTGTGGACACTGCTCAAAGAATTTTGTCCAAAAATCTCATTTGGTTGTCCATTTAAGGACACATATAGAGGAGAAACCCTTTGCTTGTGCAGACTGCCCAAATACTGGCGAGAAGCCCTTTGGTTGTGAACACTGCCCAAAGAGGTTTAAACAAAAGTCTAATTTGGTTGTTCATTTACGAACACATACAGGAGAGAAGCCCTTTAGTTGTACACACTGCCCAAAGAGGTTTAAACAAAAGTCTAATTTGGTTGTTCATTTACGAACACATACAGGAGAGAAGCCTTTTTGTTGTGGACACTGCTCAAAGAATTTTGCCAAAAAATCTCATTTGGTTGTCCATTTAATGACACATACCGAAGAGAAACCCTTTGCTTGTGCACACTGCCCAAAGAGGTGTACCCAAAAGTCTAACTTAGCTGTTCATTTAAGGACACATTAAGGCGAGAATCCTTTTATTTGCAAGTGCTGCTCAGAGAAATTTTTACGTAGAAATAGTTTGAATTTACATTTACGGACACATACTGGCAAAATTCTCTCTAATTGATTTTACTGTTCAGAAAAGTTTTCCCGAAATTCTGATATTACTAGGCATTTAATGACATATTTGGGGAATAAATATTTCTGTTGTTGTCAGTGGCCGAAGAAGATCACACAATAGAGACATTTGACTCGGAATTTGTGGATTCAAACTAAAAAGACACAAATCCTAATAAACATTTAAAAAAACCTCCAAAAATTGTTAAAATATTTGCCCTAAAAGATAATTATCGGAACCAATTTGTGTGTCCATCAAACGACTTTACTTACCCCTTCTTTTTTATGTAAAAATTTACTTTTTATTCATTTCTCAATTGAGAAATATTAAATTCACCATTCTATAATATTAAATAGAATTCTAGTGAAAATGTCAGTTTAATTATATTATAAATAAGCAATTTTTTTAACCTTTTCAAATTTACTTTATTTTTTCTGGATATTTTTGTTATCAAGACCAATATTATTTTTAATTTTGATTTTACATATTATATTTCTCTTTACTTATTATTATTATTATTTTTTTTTTAATATTTTCCGTTAAATCCATGGAAATATTCCTCAACTATTGGTATAATAGTACTAATAGACTTGTACGTATAATAATTGCTCCCAAATGTTAACCTTTGATTTGCTTTATGAAACACATTGGAACAGTTAAAATATTGTTGTCAATACAGACACTTATTCCTTATTTTCCTTTTACTCAATTTTTAAATTTAAAAAATCCATATTTTATTTTGATTGCGTTACACACATTAAACAGACCCGACTAAAAAAAAAATGTATTTTTATTTATTTATTTATTTAATTCTATATTTGTAAAATCTTCACAATTGAGGGTACTAACCTCAAATTGTTGATTGTTTCATTTGGATCCACACTCTTTAACACTAGAACGTCCGAAGCCGTCAATTTGACGGATTTCACAATTCATTTCTCTTTCATTTCGTTACTATTTAAGTTAGAACTTTGAAACTCACTGACTTTTAATCATTTTTGAATAGCTTTCTAATAAAAAAAAATAGCACCCTATGAATTTTTATTTAGGAGAAAATTATGGATTTACCAAGAACGCCCAAAAGCCGTCAATTTGACGGTAACTCTTTTTTACCCCAATTTTTATATTTTAAATTAATTTTTCAACTACGAATAATTCCCATTCTTTTTTTTTTTTTTTTGAACATTTGCATCGTTTTTGACCCTCGGATTATTTTTTGTTCTGGCTTTTTTATTTAATTTACAATTTTCCTTGAACAACTTGTGGTAAAATGAAAAAAATATGTTTCTTTGTATGTCACTTTTTTTTATCTTTTGATGTTTCACTTTATTATTTTACAACATTTCGAGGGAACCTACTGTTTTGAAATCCATATATATATATATATATATATATATATATGTCGAGCCCCTAGTCTTGCCTCTTGCCATTTCAGTTTTGTTTATTAACATGTATTTTTAATATATAAATTGATGATAGAATTATATTTATTATTAGAAAAAATAAAAGGGAACAGAATGATTTTTTTTTTTTTTTTTAATGATATTGATGTGAGAAGGAGATACACCAGAAGGTGGATCCCCTAAAGGCCTGTATGGGCTGACCCCTCCATCGTGAAAAGAACAGAGTAGAAGGAAAAGAAGCCGGGATCACGAGCCAATCTCAGAAACTTAGATACAATTCAATATCAAATTTACTAAGGTTTCAGGGGCTTCGAGCAGTGATAAATTCTCGGCGCGATAAATTCGGTTAAATTTATCTCCCACTTGGTGAGTTGGATAGTTTGGAGTGTTGAAAAATGCAACTCGTCAAATTGACGGCATCCGTGCGTTCTAGGGGATCTGAAAGTCCGGGCGTTCTAGTGTTAAATCCTGAGGTAGAAGATTTCAGATATATATTCAGTGACATCCGTAGGAAAATTTTCAGTGGGAAGGGGCCAAAGCTTGGAGACAAATAATTTCATTATTAAGTTTTTATTTAAATACGAGCTTTTCGTGGGTGCCTTCGGCACGCCCTCGAAGCTCGGCCCTCCGGGCTGGTGCCCTGGCGGGCAGCGTCTCGTTCCAAAAATTTTATTCCTCTTAAAAAACCACACTACAAATGTCTACCCGTAAACTACCGAAAATACATCGTCTCTTAAAAGTTTCGGCTCTTTAATTTATGAGTGGCGGAGGGGGGGGGGGAGGAATAATTATGAATATATTTAAATTTAAAATTTAAATTTAAATTTCATTTTTCCTTTTCAAAACAAAAATAATGAAATGATTTATGAACTGCAAAAAATTCGCAGGCTGAATCATGGAAATTATTCAAATGTACGCTGTTCAATTAATTTAATTAATTACAAAAAATATATTTAATGTTTCTTAATTTAAAATGAATTGGAGTCTTTCATTTCAAAATTCGAGTGCAAATTAAAATTATATTTCAAATTTGCCTGGTTAATGAAAATCAATTGGAGCTGTCAGTTTAAAATCCGAACTGACAATTATATTTCAAATTTGCCTCGTTAATTAATACATATTTAATGTTTTTTAATTTAAAATCAATTGGTGTTTTTTCATTTTCATTCGAATTCAAATGAATACAATATTATCTTGACACAAAGTCTAAATCAAAAATTTATAGTTTTAGTAATAGAAATCATGGTACAAATATTAATCTTACATTGGTCTAGTGGTTAAAGCAGATGACCTTAGTTCAAGAGTTCGTAGGTTCGATTCTAGTCAAGAGGGAAATTTTTTTAGAGGAATTTCTCTTAGCGTTGTTACAAATTAATCTAGATCATAATTTCATTATTAAGTTTTTATTTAAATATTGTTTTATTTTTTTAGTAGAAGACACTAATTTTGTAGTGGTTAAAAGAAATACATACTGTACATTAAATATATTTTACTTAGGTCGGGTTTGAATATAATTTTTTTATCCAAACCCAGGGAGGGTCAGGTTAACCATCTTTCAGATATAGGTATAGGTACATTACAATTTTCATCTGCGAATGGGCAAATCTTGGAGAAAAATGAATTCGTTATTAAATTTTTGGGGTATTTTTTACAAGCTTTTATTAAGTTTGCAATGTTTGTTTGTATGTTTGTATGTTGGTTTAGGTTAAATCTTGCAAGATAAATTAGAACCACTTCATCCTCTTGAAGGGCGGATCAAGGGGGGAGGGGGGGCTTCTTTCTGGACGACCTTATACATAGATTTAAAATTTAAATTTTTAACTACAAAAAAATAGAAAAATAATTAATTTTGTTTATTGTCATTGTTGACTAATTAATTATCTAAAATATATATTTATTTATTCAATAATTGATTATTTATTTTTATTTTTGAAAACTAATTATTATTTAAAAGTTTATTTTATTTTATTAGGAAGAGGCAAAATAATAGTGCATTTTATTGATGATTTTATTTTTATTTTATTATATAGATTTATAGAATAAATATATAAATAAATAAATATTTACATAAATTACAAAAATAAAAAGCTTTCATGGTATGTTTAATAAAAAGTTGGTCGGATAATAAATAAAACTTAAAAGTTGTGTTGGACCTGAACAGCCACAGCTCCGTCAGGTTTGGAATGCCGAGCTGCTGGACCAACGAGTACTTTGGAAACTTCCGCTTGTCCCGTGACAACTGTATTCCCGTCCTTACTTTTGTACAATTCTCCCTGAGCAGAGGCATGTCCGACGAGACCCACGTTTTTATGATAGGTGACATGTCCATCCGCGGAGCCACGTTCGGGCTTTGCAGGATCCCCAGGGAATCGGATCTCTGTGATTGGTCGCTGACCATGACCCGTCAATCCTGCATCACCTGCTACTGGAAATCTATAAGCCGATCTAATCATATCCAACTCTTTTTCGAAACAATTTGGACACATTTTACGCAATTCAGCTCTCTCATTATATTCTCGACGGAGTCTTTTATGAGGGATTCGTGAAGGATTCTGGTCACTTGAATTTTGCTCCCGTCTTTTGTTGGCCCAGTATTCAGCTTTGGGCTCTTCTTGAGTGGTCAAAACGTCAGGTTCATCAACTTCCGATTTCTCCTTTTTGTTACGCCAAAAGGGACGATTAGTAATGAATACCTCAGCTTCTAGTCGTCCAGGTGGTTGAGTAGTTTGGGGTGTATCCCTTGGATTCTCATTTGCACATATGGAAGCTACGACTGCTAGCAAGAAAAAGACAGATCGCATCTGAAAAAATCCCAATTCAAAATCGATTTTAGACACAAATTGTATTGAATTAATTCTGACCAAGGTATACATTAAGTTATTATTATGAAAAATTTAAATCATAATTTTATTTTCAAATATGACATTTAAATTTTAGAGAATCTACTATACAGTAGGGTGCTCCTTTTTTTGGATATTTTCGAATATTTACGCGGACAGGGGCTTATATGGTTCTAAATAAATAAAAGAAAATATTCCCCAAGCTTAGCATTGAACGATCAATTTTTTATTCCGGCTAAAGTAATGGTTCAAAAAAATTGAAACTCTGTGAGACTTTATCCTTATAAACTCTTGGAATGACCATATTATCTCAGTAGCAAAGGCTGCAGCATGTAAGCTTGGCTTTCTTTTCCGAACCAAACGATTTTTCACCCCCACTCAACTCCTTATATTATACAAGGCTCAAATTCGCCCCTGTCTTGAATATTGCTCGCATTTGTGGAGAGGGGCCTCCAAGTATTCTCTTAATACCTTAGATGCAATTCAGAGACGAGCTATCAGACTGATAGGCGATCGTAGATCTGTCTCCGCCCTTTCCCTTTTTTATAGATACTACCATGGCTTTTGTTCTGACGAAATTAAATCGATAATCCCACCAAGGTCTTCATTTGCGCGAAATACACGATTTTCTAAAACTCAACACCCCTACGCGCTTAAACTGGATACTAATCGAACAAACGCATTCGCCAATTCATTTATCCCCATGACATCTAGAGACTGGAACTCTCTTCCCCGACCGTCTTTCCAGCAACTTATGACCTTCAATCTTTCAAGACCAGCATCCACAGATAC
Organism: Forficula auricularia; assembly: GCA_024734495.1. NCBI lineage: Eukaryota > Metazoa > Arthropoda > Insecta > Dermaptera > Forficulidae > Forficula > Forficula auricularia. The sequence continues at coordinate 23,428 of JALMQS010000818.1, read as the reverse complement.
CTTCGACTTCTACCCAATCACTAAATCTCCCCTTATCTTCACGTTACAAGGGTCCATCACGGACTACAGAGGTTGTACCTTCTTGGTGCAACTTCTTCTTGTATCAGTATCTTTATAAAAAAAAAAAAAAAAAAAAAAAAATAGTAGCTATCCTTCAGAATTTTGATATATTTTTAGCTATTACAATTTTGGAGTTATATCTAGATAAAATACTGCTATATCTTAGTATTTGTAAGTTATAGACTCTAAAATTATAAAAGCTACAAAACTGTAAAAATTCTGAAGGATAGCTACTATTATAAGGATAAAGTCTACAGAGTTTCAATTTTTTGGCCGGAATAAAAAATTGATTGCTCAAAGCCAAAAACCCCATGTTATTTAAATGGGAAACTTAATCGCCGTGTAGCACTAGGTTAAAATTGAGATAGGGACTTGAAACTTGGGGGATATTTGTTTTTTATTTATTTAGAACCATATGAGCCCCTGTCCGCGTGAATATTCGAAAATATCCAAAATAAGCAGCACCCTACTTTATAGATATGATTATTATTTATTATACTACCGCTACCTATATAATTTCTATATTTATTTTTCAATTCAACCATTATCTTTTCTGAAATACATTTTCTAATAACATTATCTATGGTCTTGATTTAAAGATTATCATAGTATTTTTTAAAATACAGGGTATGGTCAAGTATTGTAATCGTACATGATAAAAGTTTTGCTTCGATTTTTCGAAATATCTCAAAAACGGCTTGAACTATTTTGATTAAAAAAATTGGAGTCAAACCATGGCATTTTACTCTACAAAAAAGCTCTTATAAGTGAACATCGAAAAAATTATATTTTTCGAGAAAATAACTGTTTTGTCAAAATGTCTGTTAGTAAGTTAGCAAATTCTTTGTGGACGCACTTACTCAAAAACTAGTGTGAATATCAAAACCAAATTTCACATGTAGTTTTAGTGAATTGTTATTAAGAACTGATCAGATTTTAGTTGAAATCGGATCCAAAATTAAGGGGAGAGGGGGTTAAAAATTAAAATTATAAGATTATATAAAAAGCAACCCTTCAGTTTAACAAGAAAATTTAAATCAAGTCACTTAAGTAAGTTCTGGAAGAATTTTAATAAATAAAATTTTAAGAAAAAAAAACAAGAGAAAAAGAAATTATAATAACGAAAAGATTATTTTTCTAAGGGTAAAATTAGGTAGGGGTTCAAAAAATAAAAAATTAGGTACTTTGACAAACTTAACCAAATATTGTATATTATTATAATCAGTAGGCCACAGAAGACTAAAACATTGGTCCAAGAGCCTAGATTTTCATTTTAACCCCCCCCCTTAAATGATTAAAAATTAATTTATTCAATATTAAATATGAGGGAGGGGTCAAGCGTTTGGTAAAGTCATGTGGATGGCCACATCAGTTTATTTAGAGAATAATTCAAACTATTTTCTATGTAAAAAATTCATTAGTTGGTTCTTATAGTGATATTTTATTGTTGAAACTTTTACTAGAAGGGAATTAAAATAATTAATCCGGTTGTTTGTAGCCTATAATAATACTAAGTACCTGAAGGACCGAGGTTCGCTAGGAAAATTGTTTGTTTGTTATTTAATCAACCATTTGTTTTGTTTTGATTCAAACACATGATTTATTTTCATTAAAACACCTGTTAATAATTAGTTTAATTAAAAAACCTAACGAAATATTTTTTTCCAAATTTGAGACCTGGTTTTAGGTGGTTTCTAACCATGCACAGGGTACCAATTAGAATCAAAACGTCAGAATGGAATGCAGTTTGTTTATTACTTAAGTAATATATATTAACTGAAGGTTTTCTACATTTTATTCGATCGCGAGTCTAATGTAGGGAATTTTTGTCAAATATTGAGTGAAAATAATATTTGAACTTATATATTTCTAACTTGAAATAATGATATTAAATAAATTTTAATTTTCTCATTAATATATCAAAGAATAATTGATACGTCAACAAGAATTATTTTGACCGCGCTGATTTGAAAAAAAGATATTTTTATCTCGCGAGACTACTGCGGATTACGCTATTGGAGTCTGCGGAGTATTAAGTCTGGACCAAGAGAGAAAACCTTCAGTTAATTAATGGCAGGCATCTAACATACATGCTAATAGATCTAGCGCTCTGGACTGGGAGATCGAGTATATAACATCTGAGATTTCCAATTCACTCGGTGATCCATCCGAATGTCTAGCGGGCTAAACGCGAAATGACGTTGGATTGTAGCTAAGTGGATTACATCTTTTTCTCTCTTGGTCCAGACTTAATACTCCGCAGACTCCAATAGCGTAATCCGCAGTAGTCTCGCGAGATAAAAATAGCCTTTTTTTCAAATCAGCGCGGTCAAAATAATTCTTGTTGACGTATCAATTATTCTTTGATATATTAATGAGAAAATTAAAATTTATTTAATATATATTAATCAATTGATATTTTTTTTATTTTAAGTCGATTCCTCCCTTAGATTAATTTACAATAACAACGTAGTTAGTTTTTATTGTTATTCTAGTAAAATTTTCTCTCAACGACCTAAGCAAGGTTAAATGAGCTATATTATATCAATCAAATGAATAAATTTAAAAAAAATTTACTTACTTAATGTAGAAAAAGTACTTTAAAAAGAAATTTACACTTACGGACAAAAATATCGAGTCACCTACTCTCTTTTGCTAAAACTTGACTTATTTCAGGTTCTAGGCATCGGATTGGAATAAAAATCGTGTAATATGTTAGGGAATTTATTACAGTTTAATAAGAAATAAACTGTTACATTTTGTAGACACATTTTTGATATATGGAAAAAAAATAATAACATAAAAAACTTTTGTAATTTTAAGATATTGGAAATAAAGTGTACCTAATGTTTAATTCAACATTTCTATATTAATTTAAATTAAATTTATTGAGAAGAATAAAAATAAAATGTAAGATAAATTTGAAAAATAATTAAATTATCTTCATCTTAAAATTACAAAGTTTTCTTATGTTGGTATTTTTTTCGATATATCAAAATGTATTTACAAAATGTAACAATTTATTTCTTATTAAATTATAATAAATTCCCTAACTTATAACACCTCTTTTATTCCAATCCGATGCCTAGAACCTAAAATATGTCAAGTTTTTGGAAAAGAGAGTATAGTTTTGTCCTTAAGTGTATAAAGCTGTTTTGTGGTCCGCAAGGTGCTTAAATTGAATATAAAATTTGATCAATATTGGTTAAGCCATTTTTTAAGATATTTAGAAAAAAACCAATAATAACAATTTCATCGAAATCCGTTAGAGCCGTTTTCGAGAAACCGATTTTATATTTTTAATTGAATGTAATGGAAGGCAGCCCAGAGGTAGTGAGAAAGAAAAAAATTAACACATATCAAATAAGGTGTAATTTATTGGAATCCTTCCTCCTTTCCTTTCAAACCGACGTTTCGGAGGATTTTCTCTCCTTCTTTCCTCTCCTCTTCATTGACCCTTTGAAACCCTGAAGAAGGAGGAAAAATCCTCCGAAACGTCGGTTTGAAAGGAAAGGAGGAAGGATTACAATAAATTACACCTTATTTGATATGTGTTAATTTTTTCTTTCCTCACTACCCCCTGGGCTGCCTTCCATTACTTTCAATTAAAGTTTCTACCAGTCCGTCTCTCTCCAGAGAAAATTTCGTTGCATTTTATATAATTATAAGAATTGGTAATTTATTAATAAAATAGGTATATAATAATAATATACAATCAAGTAATGAAATTAAATAAAATAATTTTCTACTCACCATTGCAACGAGTGTGTTGTTGGATCCTCAGCTTGAAAGAAGAATGATCCTTCGAGATAAAACCCATGTGTTTTATATGACGAGAGAAACCCCGTCAGAGTGAATCCCCGAGGGGGACAAACCCAGCTTCGAATTCTCTCCTCAAGAGAATGGCCTGTGCCTAATTTAACTATAACATTTTATTATTATTATTTATTATTTATTAAATAACTCTTATCTTTTTTCCTAGTCTTATCAAACTTTAATTTGAACTCGGTAACCTCTTGTTTGGATATATCAATAATTTTTAAAAGAAATATATTATTTTCTACTCAAATCTGTAATCTTGGCAATCTGGGGGCACCGGGGCCAGTGCCCCAGCCAAGTTCGATTCGAGCGGGGGAGAGTACTGGCAGACTACCCTTTACAGGAAACAACTCAACAACTCACTCAAAACAACTGACTCACTCACTCATCAAAATTCTAGAGTACTTCCACCAACCCTAGAATGCTGACATTTGGCAGGCAGGTAAAGTTTGGGGTACAATTATTGTGATAAATCCCAAAATCGAAACTTTCTCTTCTACAGGACCTAAAATGAAGCGGTGAATGTTATAGACTTAATTAACATAACTAAAAATTCAATGAACATAGAATGCTGAAATTTGGCATACTGGTATAGCTTGACACATTAATAAAGGAGGAAATTGAAAAATCGAAACTTTTCCTTCTTCAAGGCTCGAAATGAATGGGTGAAAGTTATAGGCTTAATTAATATAAACTCGGCTGGGCTACAAAATGGACGAAACATCTATACCACTAGTGTGTTATGCCGACGACGCAGTTCTGGTAGCGGAAAATGAAGAAAGTCTCCAAGATCTCTTAGATGCCTTCAATTGCATGGCGGAATCCCTCAATATGCAAATATCAACATCCAAAACAAAATGCTTAGTAGTAAATAGAGAACATCTGACCTGTAATATCAACCTTCAGGGATCACTAATTGAGCAAGTCCCTAAATTCAATTATCTGGGAGTTGAAATATCCAGCAATAGGGACTTGAATCTAGAAGTTAAGCACCAAATATTAAAAGGGACGCGTATAGCCGGATGCCTTAATAATGTCATATGGAAGAATAAACATATGTCCGTGGAAAGTAAAACCAAAATCTACAAGACGTGTGTGAGACCTGTCTTAACATACGGAATTGAAGCGAGAGCGGACACAACAGTGACACAACAACTACTCCAGACGGCAGAAATGAGGGTCATCAGAGCAATACAAGGGAAAACATTGTTGGATAAATTGAGAAACGAAGACCTTAGAGCAACATGTGGGATTCAGAACATCGTAGACTGGGTCAGGGTGCGCAGAAGAGAATGGGCAGCGCATGTGGAACGTATGGACGAAAGCAGGCTGCCGAAAATCGTCACGAGAAACCGTCCTGACGGCAAGAGAAACAGAGGAAGACCGAAGAAACGTTGGGCAGAAAGTTGAAGGACGGAACTCTTCCTTGGGAGAAAACAGGCTACCTAGCCTAAAAAGAAGATGAAGAAGAAGAAGAAGAACATAAACTAAAAATTCAATGAACTTAGAATGCTGAAATTTGGCATACTGGTAAAGCTTGACACATTGATAAAGGACGAAAGTGAAATATCGAAACTTTTCCTTCTTCAGGTCCCGAAATGAAGGGGTAAAATTTATAGGATAAATCCAACTTACAAATAGAAGTGAAATCTCAACAAAAAAACTTGTGTAAAAAAAGGCCAAGTTCGATTAATAAAATCCGTTTGCCAAAAAAAGTAGTGAGATCTAATGTGCTGCCAAGTTCAACATCATCAATTTATTAAATGAGTCGAGAATATATTAGTAACTTCAATTAAAACGCATGTTTTTCATTTCACATGTCAAACTATATTTTTTATTGAAATTTTATGAAATTTCACATTTTTAGTTGAAATTATTTTCCTAAAACTTGGCTTTTACGCATTATTATGTATGTCACGAATTACTAGTTATCATATCATGGGATCTTAATAAGAGGGGAGTGGTGGAGGCCCTATCAAACAATAATAATAATAATTCAATGCGTAAAAGCAAAGTTTTATGAAAATAATTTCAACTAATGTGAAATCAATAAAAAATATAGAGGGACATGTGAAATGAAAAAACATGCGTTTTAATTAAAGTTACTAATATATTCTCGACTCATTTAATAAATTGATGATGTTGAACTTGGCAGCACATTAGATGTCACTACTTTTTTTGGCAAACGGATTTTATAAATCGAACTGGCCTTTTTTACACAAGTGTTTTTGTTGAGATTACTTATTTATAAATGGGCATCTTGTAGTTTCGGGCAAATATTTTTTTCTAGGATCGTTTCGTATGGTATGGTTATGCGAAATCTAAGTTTCCGACCTAGAAATTGTGGGGAAATATTTTGGTGGCCGAAAAACCTCGAAATTATCCAGTTTGTAGCTTATAACTCGAAAAACAGTTCATATTTTTTAAATAACCGTGGTATAGTAAATTAAAGAGGACACTATTTTTGATCGCTTTAAAAAATGAAATGCAAAATTCGTCCAGTAGTTCGATTTTTAATTGGGATCCAAAAAACAGTCCCCCAGGATCACTTTTGAATATCCCTAAAACTCGCACTTTTTCCCATTTTAATCTTGAAGGAGAACATTTTCAACAAAGACAACTCTATACATTTTTAAACTACATAGATCAAATTTGTTACAATTCCAACAAAGGTTCATCTTAATAACCAGTGCCGCAATTAGTTTGAAATTTTTTGCAAAAAATCGCATGTTTTCCTTCATAAAATAAAAACCAATCATCGTAAAAATTTGATTCCTATCTCAATGTCTAGAAAATTTTGATGACTTCAAAATTTACTTTTAGCACTTTTTTGATAAAACTCTTGGATTTATAGATATCCAGCATTTTCCGGATAGTATATGTCCTCAAAAGCGTCAGAGTGGTCTTTGTCTTGGTCTTTCATAGTCAAAATTGGAAAAAATCGAAAAAAGTGCGATATTTTGAGATAACTAGGTATTCAAAAGTGATCTAGGGGGGGGGGGGCGATATTTGGATCCCCATAAATAATCGAACTACATGACCAATATTCTATTACTTTACCATACAGGGTATGGTCAAGTATTGTAATCGTGCATGAAAAAAGTGTTTTTTTCCTTCTTTTTTTTCAAAATATCTAAAAAACGGCTCAAACTATTTCGTTTAAAAAAATTGAGCGAAACCAAGGCATTTCACTCTACAAAAAAGCTCGTATAAGTAAACATCAAAAAATTTAATTTTTTTGAGATAATAATTATTTTGTCAAAATGTCTGTTAGTCTGTGCGTTACCAAATTTTTGTGGACGAGCTAGCTCAAAAACTAGTCTGAATATCGTAACCAAATTTCACACGTAGTTTTGGTCCATTGAGATTAAGAGCTGATTAGATTTTGGTGCATATCGACCCAAAATTAAGGGGGGGGGGTTTAAAATTAAAAATCTAGGTCGTTTGAGCAAACGCAACCAAATTTTGTATACATAATCAGTGGACCCCCAGGAGTCTAAAAATGCAAAATCTAACCGCCCAAAATGGGGGGGGGGGGGGTTGAGAGTCAAAAAATGAAAATCTTGGCCATTTACCAAACTCAACCAAATTTTGTATACATAATCAGTGGGTCCAAAGAAGTCTAGAAATGCAAAAACTAACCACCCAAAATGGGGGGGTGGAGGGTCATAAAATGAAGATCTTGGCCATTTACCAAACTCAACCAAATTTTGTATACATAATCAGTGGGTCCAAAGAAGTCTAGAAATGCAAAAACTAACCACCCAAAATGGGGGGGTGGAGGAGGGTCATAAAATGAAGATCTTGGCCATTTACCAAACTCAACCAAATTTTGTATACATAATCAGTGGGTCCCAGGAGTCTAAAAATGCAAAAACTAACCCCCCCCCCCTACATGATTATAAATAATTTTATTAAATATTAAATATAAGTGAGGGGACAGGTTGTATGGTAAAGTCAAGTGGATGGCCACATCAGAACACGTCAGCTTATTTTTTATAAGCGACGCGAAATTTTGTCCTCTTTAATTTTCTATGGGACGGTTATTTAAAAAATGTGAACCGTTTTTGAATTATAAGCGAATAACTGGTAAAAAATGAGAAAATTCCGAGATTTTTCGGTATAGAAAAATTATAAATGAACTAAAATTCATATCGCTCTGTGGATTGGTGATCAGACGTCTGATTTCTCGCTGCAAATGTGGAAAGTACTGGTGGCAAATTTTATTTCTAGGAAATTTGAATATGACCGGGGCGATTTGGAAGTCTCGCTATGGGGAGGTTTTTGTGAGCCATCTTGCATTTTTAGAGCGCGGTAAAATTGTTCTGATTGAAGCGATATTTCATCCAAAGAATTAAAACGCCTTAGCCACTGGTCTACTGTGCCTAAAAATAATTTAATCTACTCTTATTAAAGGAGCAAAAATTGTATATTTATTTATTTATATATATATTTGTATCTTGGTTCTATTTTGAAAACGACTCTACCGATTTTGATGAAATTCACGGGTTAGGGGGTTTTTGGGATGAAAATTCGATCTGTCACGGTCTCATCTTCGACAAAATTGTTTTTGAAGAGTTTTTTCGTAATCAAATTAATTATTCTCAGGTAGACAAATCCCATTCTTAGGGTTTTAAAAAAGGTTAATCTTTTCCTTTTGTACCCAGGCAGACGATGGGGTCGGGTTAATCCTTTATTCTCAAAGGCCTTGAAGAAGTATTGTGATTGTGGATTTTAACATATTTTGTTCTCCCTAAACGTTAGAAATATTAATAAACGTTTTATAATTGTTTTTATAAAGAACTTTATTTATTTAATAGAATAAAAAATAATCAAGAATTTATTTAAAAATATATTTATTTTTATTATAAGCAGGTCTCAATTTTCTGAAAAAACAACACATTTTGATAGGTTTTATTTATTAACAATTGGATGAATAAAAATGAATCATATGGTTGAATCAAAACAGGTGCAGAAGGTGGGGCGCAGTGGTGGGGGATCCGGGGGTAGGGCGAGGTTTCTGGGGTGGGGTCGAGCGGGATGGAGGTGGGTGCGGGGGGGGGGGGGGACAGTCAGCGAATATTATATATTTTTGTATTTTTTTTAATTTGAAAGCGGCTCTCAAATTTTTATCAGAATTTTAAATTAAAAATAATATTAAAAAAAAGCTTTTAACTGAAGAAAGAAGTTATCGAGCATCGCTCGGTGCCTCCAGGTACTTTTAGATTATTGTGGAAATTAAAGAGATAAGCGAATTAAATATTTATTTTCTCTCGCTCCGGTAGCCGATCAAATTCAGTCTTGGACTTAATCGATTTATAAAACAATTCATTAAAAATAATAGGATAATATTTCGATTACTAAAATACTTTAAATCATGAAGAAATTTTTTTTTGGAGATTTTTCGAAAATTTAGATTTTTTTTTTTTTTTTAATTTTCAAAATTTTGCTCTCAAATATTTTTGATAAATTTAACCACTTTTGATTGGTTCTCGAAATTACTGGATTAGTGGTAAGTGACACCTGCCGGTATAAAATTACAACATATAAATTACAACATCTGATTGAATTGCATATATTATTAAATATTTTCTAAATTAAATATTATATCATTGTAAAAAGTCAAAAGTAAATTATTTAAATTGTAAATTTGAAAAATCATTTGGAGATTTTCTTATTCTCATAATAATGACAAAATAAAAATCTAATAATTCAAAAATTGAAAATCCAATCGATAGAGGTTATACTTTATTTTATTATTCAGAATATATATTATATATTATTATTTTGATTATTTATGTCCATCGATTAAAGTATTAAAGTTGTTATAGGAAAATATTGACTATATTTTTTATGCAGATAATTTATATTTTATTGGAAGCGTTTCGTCAACTTTGTTGACTTCTTCAGGGCTCAAATAGTTAACTTCCCTGCATATTTGATATTTTTATAATTATTCTATCTTACTAAACATATATCAAGGCAAGTCATCAACATCAATCAGATTGAAATTTTAAAACTTAAAAAAACATTTCTCTCAAGTTTAAAAAAGAAAAAATTTATATCTGATTCATGTTGATGACTTGCCTTGATATATGTTTACTAAGATAGAATAATTATAAAAATGACAAATATGCAGGGAAGTTGACTATTTGAGCCCTGAAGAAGTCAACAAAGTTGACGAAACGTATAATAAAAAATATAATACTTATTTCGGATCAATTCTAATAGACTGATGAAGCAAGGGCGGATCCAGGGGGGCGGAGGGGCGACCCCCCCCCCCATAGAGGCCCGTGCCTGGCAAAAAAATTTGTAAAAAAAAACATTTTTTTTTTTTTTTAATTTTAAAATTGAAAATAAAGTTCTATGTGTGTGTGTGTGTGTGTGTGTGTGTGGCGTCTCTGCCCCACCCCCCCACCCCCCGCTTGAACAATTCGATCGCGACACACTTCCGAGATAAAAAGTAGATCTTATATACATTCTCGCCCCCGCATAAAAAATTCCTGGATCGCCCTTGTGATGAAGAGGGCAAATCCCTCGAAATTATAGTCTCGTTATAAATCAATACAATTTATAATTCCAGCAGAAGACATACTCTTTTATTGTCTCCTTCAACTTATTTCCCTATAACAACTTTAATAATTAAATCATTATTATGGTTTATTATATTTTAGGGGATTTTGATGGGGCAGTCCAAGGTTCAAAAAAGATATAATATAACTATATTTTTTATTCAAAGCCGACGTTTCGGAGCTTTAGACATTTCTTCTTCAGGGTTTTAAAAATTCAGTGAAGTAAATACAATGTGACATTCCCCTCTGTCTCCTGTCTCAGTGGCAGTAACAATATTAGATATTATTTCATGTTAAGCAGAATTTAGTGTAAACTACACATTGTATTTGGTTTACTTAATTATCAAAATCCTGAAAAAGAGGGAATAAACCTCCGAAAAAAACATTATATTAAAATTATCTCTCTGTTTTGAACCTTGGACTGCCTCATCAAAATCCATTAGGGCCTCTTCACACTAGGCAATTCTAAAGCGACTCAATGTTAACTGGAGTATCGTCAATTTGAGTTGCCTGTGAGTAGAATACTGTAAATCGACTCATCTGCTTCTAGCCATAGTGAACGCTTATTCAAATATTTTGGCTTTATTCATTGAGGGCATGTTTGCCTCAAGGATACGAGACTCAAATGACCGGCGAACTTCCTGGCAAGTTGGGTGAGAATGGTAGAAAACTCGTAGGATACTCGTCTCTTGGGAATCCCTCCGGTTGTGTTTCCTCAATACTCAACATTGGTAGTGAATTGCAAGTTACTCTCATGATACTTCATTCGTCTCCTGGGAATTGCCTAGTGTAAAAAGGGCCTTAAATTCACTTATGAGTCCGTCTCCAAAAACTACTTCAATCGTATTATAATTTATATTTTTATTAAAGTATACATATTTCAAATCACCATTAAATTTATTTATATTTAAAAAGAATTTCAGAAAAAAAACTTTTTACTTCATTAAAGACTCGAGGTTTATTTAATAAAAAAAAAATATTATTGATTTATTTATTTTTGTTTTCCAGATGTTTCAATAAATGATCTGATACACGTCATCCATTGGAACAGCAACTGACCAGTGTGTAATTGGAAATTAAAAAACAAAAAAACATAAGAAACATTTCGAGTTCACCAAATTGATCGAACCTTATTTAAAGGGCAATTTTGAGTTGTTCCAGGAGTTTTTTTTTAAAAAAAAGTTCGAATCTACATTCAAGGGCACATTCAAAGAAAAAGCTTTAGATATTGCACGCTGATAGACGATGCTTTCAATAAAGTCTAATATGACTAAACAATTTCGGACAGTGGAGAAGGCCTTTGGTTGTGCACATTGCCCTAAAAGGTTTAGCAATAAGTCTAATTTGATTTACCATTTACGGACACATACAGGCGAGAAGCCTTTTGGTTGTCCACATTGCCCAAAGAGGTTTACCAATCAGTATCATTTGGTTTACCATTTACGGACACACACAGGCGAGAAGCCTTTTGGTTGTGCTCACTGCCCAAAAAGGTTTACCAATAAGTCTAGTTTGGCTGTCCATTTACGGACACACACAGGAGAGAAGCCTTTTGGTTGTGCTCACTGCCCAAAAAGGTTTACCAATAAGTCTAATTTGGCTGTCCATTTACGGACACACACAGGAGAGAAGCCTTTTTGTTGTGAGCACTGCCAAAAAGGTTTACCAATAAGTGTAATTTGGCTATCCATTTACGGACACACACATGCGAGAAGCCTTTTGGTTGTACACACTGCCCAAAGAGGTTTACCAATCAGTATCATTTGATTTACCATTTACGGACACATACAGCCGAGAAGCCTTTTGGTTGTGGTCACTGCCCAAAGAGGTTTACCAATAAGTCTAATTTGGTTTACCATTTACGGACACACACAGGAGAGAAGCCTTTTTGTTGTGAGCACTGCCCAAAAAGGTTTACCAATAAGTATAATTTGGCTGTCCATTTACGGACACACACAGGAGAGAAGCCTTTTGGTTGTGCTCACTGCCCAAAAAGGTTTACCAATAAGTCTAGTTTGGCTGTCCATTTACGGACACACACAGGAGAGAAGCCTTTTGGTTGTGCTCACTGCCCAAAAAGGTTTACCAATAAGTCTAATTTGGCTGTCCATTTACGGACACATACACTTTCTCTTCTTTGCTAAAATGAGAATTATTAAATTCACAATTCTATAATTTTACATAGCCTTTTAGTTAAAGGTAGGATTAATTATTTTCTAAAGAACCAATTTTTTTTAACTCTAAATTGACTTTTTCTTTTCTGAATTTTTTTCTAATGAGAATTTTTAATTTTGCTTTTACTTATTATGTATATTTCTCAATACCTATTTTATTATTATAATTATTTTTTTAATGTATATTTTTTACCTAATATAAATTCATGGAAATGATTCTCCACTATTGCTATAATACCAATTTACTTGTATAATATTGAATACCACAGATAGGGTAAATCTTTGATTTTATTTAAGAAAATCCTTTGCTCTGATTATATATTATTGTCAAGATATACACCTATTCATTGGTTTCTATTATACTCAATTTTCAAATTAAAAAATCCATGTTTTATTTTTATTTTTTTACACATATTAAACATATTCATTTTAACCGACTTCAAAAAAGGAGGAGGTTCTCAATTCGACTGTTTTTTTTCTGTCTATGTTACCTGATATCTTCGCTAATTGTGAACCGATTTTGATGAGTTTTTGCATTGGGTTCAGTCTAGTTTCTGATTGGTAAAAATATAAATTTCACCTTATTTGTAATGTTTGTTCAGGGATAACTTCTTTGTTTATTAATCGGTTGTAATGATTCTTTTTCGGTTTGGATCAGTATAGCTACAGGATAATCAAGATACATAACTATTTATTTTATTTTTTTACTTTACCATTCAGGGTATGGTCAAGTATTGCAATCGTGCATGAAAAAATTGTTTTTTTTCCCTTCTTTTTTTCGAAATATCTCAAAAACGGCTTAAATTATTTTGATTAAAAAAATTAAGCGATACCATGGCATTTCGGTCTACAAAAAAGCTGTAATAAGTGAACATCGAAAAAATGATATTTTTTGGGATAATAATTGTTTTGTCAAAATGTCTGTTTGTCTGTCTGGTTGTTAGTTAGTTAGTCTGTGCGTTACCAATTTGTTGTGCACGAGCTAGCTCAAAAACTAGTGAGAATATCGAAACAAAATTTCATACGTAGTTTTGGTCCATTGAGATTAAGAGCTGATTAGATTTTGGTGCATATATACCCAAAATTATGGGGGGTGGAGGGGGGTTAAAAATTAAAATCTAGGCCCTTTAAGCAAACTCAACCAAATTCTATACATAATCAGTGAACCTCCAGAAATCTAAAAATGCAAAAAATACCATCCCAAAATGAGGGTCGGAGGGTGGGGGAGGGTCAAAAAATGAAAATCTAGGCCCGTGTACCAAACTCAACCAAATTTTTTATACATAATCAGTGGGACCCCAGTAGTCTAAAAATGCAAAAACTAACCCCCCACCCCTACATGATTATAAATAATTTTATTAAATATTAAATATAAGTGAGGGGCCAGATTGTATGGTAAAGTCAAGTGGATGGCCACATCAGAACACGTCGGCTTATTTTATGTATGTTCAGCTAGAACTTTTTGGCACATTGACAGATTTCGATGATTCTTTTTTATTTGAAAGGTGGTACCTTAGGGGTGGTCCCATACTAATTTGGACAAGTTCTGATGATATGATCAATGATGAAATAACTTAAATCTCCAGTTTTTATGAGCAAATAATCGAAATTATAATAAATATAATCTTTTATAAGAAAAACCTTAAAACATTCATTTAAAACCCGCTCACGTTTCGAGATAATTTCTCTATTTATGAATTGAATTTTATTATCATTTTCTGATTCATTCGACCGACGCTTTCTCTTACAAAATGCATGCAAGGTATTATATTAAGTCACTATTAATAACATCACTAAAAAGAGAAAAATAAAAATAATTTTTATAAAAAAAAATAAAACCTACTTCAAAAAAATTAAATGTAAAAAATAAAATAATAATTACTTAAAAATCAAATAAAATGCACTAAAAGATTTTAGTTGTGCCCAAAAAGTTTTAAACAAATGTCTAATTTGGCTGTCCATTTACGGACACATACACTTTCTAGAAACGTCCACTGAAAAAGGATTTACAAACAAGCGTATTTCAATTTTAATCCGGTGAAAATCGGTAAATCTATCTTCGAAATTTTTGCTTAGTAATTGCATCATCTTGGTAATTTGTTGACACATTCGGTTGAATAAGTCTTTTAAATGTGTCAGCGGCCGAAGAAGTTCACACAATAGAGTCATTTGACTGGGGATTTGAAGATTCAAACAAAACACACACATCCAAATAATCATTTAAAAATCTTTCCAAAAATTCTTAAATTATTTTTCCCAAACAAAACATAACGAAACCATTTTGTGTGTCCATCAAACGATTTGACTTACCCCTTCTTTTCTAATTTTAAATTTATTTCTGTTATCAAGACAAATATGATTTTTAATTTTGATTTTACACATTATTATTGTTTTTTAATGTATATTTTCCTTAAAATTCATATTTTGTTTTACTCCATATTTTTAAATTTAAAAATATCAAACCATGTTTTATTTTGTTTGTTTTACACACATTAAACACACTCGTTTTACAAATGCAATTTCATTTATTTATACAGGGTGGAGCATAAAGATCTCTCACATTTTGAAGAGTTTTAAAAAAATGAAAAAATCTAACTAGAAAAAGTTTGATAGAAGGGCCTAGATTTTTATTTTTTGACCCTCCCCTCCATTTTGGGTTGTTAGTTTTTACATTTCTAGATTTTTATAGACTCAGTCATTATGTATACAAAATTTGGTTGAGTTTGGTGGAAAGGGCTAAAATTTTCATTTTTGATCCTCTTCCCAAATTTGGGTGCTTATTTTCATTTTTTTTTTTTTTTAAATATAAATGTCAAAAATTATATCCTCTCCAATTTTGCTTCTAATGGAATTTTCTGTAGAGAAAACACTTTCAATGAGGTGATTTTACGGTATTTTTTTGACATCTTCAGGGTTCCATTACCCCTAAAAAAGACTCGATTTGGCGACTAAGTGTTCCATTTTCGGGGCGTGTGCTTATCACATTACACTATGGGATATAATTACAACACAGTTTTTGAGATAATAGTGAATAAATAATGAAAAATTTACACTAAAAACAATTTGGAAACAACGCATATATTTAACCTAAAAAGTGGATCAACTTTAGTACTTTTTTGACGTTCTTTCGCTTCAGCCATTGTGGCAATAGCTTTCCATTCCCTTATTAAGAACTATTTGTTTTATAAATCGACCATTATAATGTATTTTATTTGTCATTTCTATGATAAAAATATTCAGGTTCGGACAATGTTGCCAGATTTGTCAAACGACCACGCGATAGGCTAGTAGTGGTACTTAAACAGCAAAAAGTTTTTAGCTTATGAATCCTTATTGTCTGTTTTATATACTCTAGCATTAACTTTTTGCTAGTATTGTCGCGAAACAACAACCTTAATGGTCTAAATCGAAAGTTTAAATTTTTTGATTGTTTATTTATTTACCCATTGTTTCTTAATAGTTAAATAATTAATAAATATAAATTCAGATTATTTTAATAATGATAAGATAATTAATTAAGAGTAAATAGAAAATCAACAATTAAAAAAAAAATTTTAACTAAATTGACTTTTAAAGTAAAAGGGCTAATAAATTTAATGATTAATAGCAAATACCCAAATGTTTTTTTATATGGTATGCTTGCGTATTTGCTTGGCAATTTCAAATAAAATCTAAAATGTCTCCTTAGTTCATATTAATTTACTTGTATATTATGTAAAATTTTTATTATTTATTTAGTTGTGAAACCCATGGGTAGAAGGAAATTTTGTTTAAGCAACCTAAAAAAATTAATAATAAAAAAACAATTTTTAAATATTGCATTAAAAACACGTTCTTTCTTCCGTACTGATTGATCTAAAATTCTAAGCTATTTAAATAGAATTAATGTTTTTGAAATGTGTATGCACTAAACACGACTGAAAAATTAACAGGGGTAAGTGATAGTCCAATGGTATTCACAAAACACGACTGAATAATTAACATAGTTAATTGCTACTCCAATGTTATGCACTAAACACGACTGAATAATTAACAGGGGTAAGTGATAGTCCATTAGTATCCACTAAACACGACTGAATAATTAACAGGGGTAAGTGATAGTCCAATGGTATTCACAAAACACGACTGAATAATTAACATAGTTAATTGCTACTCCAATGTTATGCACTAAACACGACTGAATAATTAACAGGGGTAAGTGATAGTCCATTAGTATCCACTAAACACGACTGAATAATTAACAGGAGTAAGTGATAGTCCAATAGTATCCACTAAACACGACTGAATAATTAACAAAGGTAAGTGATAGTGCAATGGTATACACAAAACACGACTGAAAAAAAACAGGAGTAAGTGATAGTCCAATAGTATCTACTAAACACGACTGAATAATTAACAGGGGTAAGTGATAGTCCAATGGTATTCACAAAACACGACTGAAAAATTAACAGGAGTAAGTTATAGTCCAATAGTATCCACTAAACACGACTGAATAATTAACAGGGGTAAGTGATAGTCCAATGGTATTCACAAAACACGACTGAAAAATTAACAGGAGTAAGTGATACCACCCTTAAAGTACCCTCTTTTCCAATAAAAACAGAATCATCGAAATCGGTTCACGTGGCAAAAAGTTCTCGATGAACATACATCAAATAAATAAATAGTTAAATATCTTGACTATCCTGGAGCAATAATGATCCAAACGCAGAATAAATAATTAAAATCGGTTCATAAACAAAGAAGTTATGGGTGAACAAACAGGCCGCGCCGCCCCTGTGTGCGAAGTGTGCGGCGCACACGGGCGCCAAAACAATAGGGGCGCCGCTATCGAAATTATTTTTGTTAAACTTACACAACAACATATTGCTTTGTAGTGGAGTATCGATAAGTAAGTAGGTATAATAGGCGCAACAAATGCCTCGTAAACAACAAAACATAATATAGCGCTTATTGTACAAGTGTCCCAAGATAATATTCACGTTTGTGGTTTAATTTTACGCTTTGGGTTTTAGTTTACAATAATTACGAGCTCAGCGTTAAAATCAAAAGAACCGCCATGAGTTTGTTTAAATGAGTTTATGAATGCAGCCCGACCGATGCGATGACTGCGATGCAATTTAATAGATCATAGTAAAATTGTATGACGTTGAATTTGGTAATTATTTACTTTCACGGTTATATAATTTTTGGGCATGAAAAATTGAAAAAAAAAATGTCTGACAGTTCGAAAAAAATTGAGTCATCTTGAGTTTATACCCAAAAGTTTGATAATCATGAAGTAAAAATATACTCTGAATTTTATTGATCTTGAACCCAATTTTACCATTTCGTCATAGTTTCTAATTCAAAAATCGCATTATGATTATTTGATGAATCATTTATTAATAAAATCTTAAATAGACTATTTAGCTAATTTAGCCATTAGCCGATTAGCTTAGCTAATTTCAGTTAACCGGCTAAGCCGAACGGTTAGCTAATTAATTAGCTTAGTTAACTTTTTTAGCCGGCTTAGCCGGTTAAATTGTATAGCCCTAATTATTTTGAATTCTGCGCATGACAAAATCACGACACAATCAAAATTGTGCGTTTTCAATAATGCCGCGTCGCAGCCACAGGTCCACTAGTGAACTTGTGCACTAGTTAACTTAGGCGAAAGGAGCGCCACTTTTTTATTTAATGACGGTGAGCCAACCAGTACACGGGGATTCCCCGACAGCCCGACTTTAAGGAACGAGAGAGCCAAAACAATTGATTGAAATAAGAAGAAGTTCTAGCACTAAAAACAATAAATAGTTTGTGTGTTACTGATTGTTTTAACTTGTTTCCACGATGAGTGATCGATAAAAAAAGCAATTATCTGGTTACTAGAATTTAATAAGGAAAAGAAAACAAGAAGAAAAACGTGATAAAAATACAACTAAAGTAAGTAAATATTTTACTTTACGAAAATTTATTTCGGTCAAATTTAACAAATAAGAAAGAAAAATAAGTTGAAACATTAAGATTCGTGAAAAAAAGAGGCGCTTCATAGGTTTCTGCACACAGGCGCTGTGGAGGTCGGCGCGGCCCTGTGAACAAACATAACAAAAAAAGGTCAAATACCAATGGAAAAAAAACGGCACCATTTGAAAAGTATACTGAACACAATGCAAAAAAAAAATCATCAAAATCGGTTCACAATTGGCGAAGATATCAGGTAACATAGACACAAAAAAAAATTCAATCGAATTGAGAACCTCCTCCTTTTTTGAAGTCGGTTAAAAATAGGAATTCAGGATTCAAGTCGTTTCATCAAACTGAATATAAATATGATGAGGGGAATAGAAAGAAAAGTGGTCAACCCCACACGGGGGGGGGGGGAGGGGGCATCATATTGATCGACTTGTCCCTCTGCCCTCAAATCACAGATGAGAAATCGCCCCCGCCTGCTCTGGAGCCTTTTAGCCGGGCAATATTTCAAATTTACTTCATGCCATTTGGTATATGATGCCAGACGAGAGGTAATTGGATAATACGATCTTTTATTTGGCAAGAGATCGCGAGTGGCATTTCAAATCAACTGATGGTGTCGTCACCTCCACACGACTTTCACATTCTCATATTTATTTGAAATCATCGCGACACTTCTAATTTACACATCCTTCCTTTATTCCAATTGGATGAAAATCTATACACGACTAATAATTCATGACACTTGATAAGTAGACCAATTTTTAAAAAAAAAATCGTTAATGCAGTTTTTGAGTAAAGAACCTGGAGTCACCGAGCGATGCACGGTAACCCCTGACCCCGCCCCTCCCGAAACCCCATACCTCGCCCCCACCACTCCACCTCCCACATCCACCCCACCCCCACCCAGTTTTTGCATTTCAAGCTTTCTAATGGTCCACATATATATTATGTCTATATTTGTTTACTCGTACACCAATTTGCCCACATTCGTTCATATTGATAAATATTATAAAAAATAAATAGGAATAATAATAATAATAATAATAAATATAATTGTATAGGATCTGAAATAAAAACATAAAATTAAATAAGATTTGTTTCCAAGTTATATAAAAAAAAGCCACTTGAACCACTTTATTTGTAAACACACCTGTTTTGTTATGATTTAGACACTTGTTAATTAAAAACAAACAAAAAATTCCTAATTTTAATATAATATATTGTAAAGGCTCATAAAAAATACTCAAATAGCTTTAATAAGCAGGTTTATTCAAATTAAAAAATCACAACAATACAATTAAATAATAAAAACAAAACAACAATAAACACGGCTAACTTAATCTCTACATCTTCCCTTTTTACTTTATTCAATGCGAAGCATGGGAGAAAGTATTGGAATCGCTCTCGCGGCAAGCGCGACTTCAAAGGGTCCTCAGGTAAAGACTACGGAACTCATTGACTCAATTAAGGTCACAAATTGAAGTATTCAATGAGATTGAATTTTAGCACGTGACGGTTTTGCCAAAAATTACCTGGGATCTCGCCGAGAGGCCAAAAAGTGCCATTTTTTTTTGGAAGTGCGTGGGGATGGATGGATGTATGTATGTGTGTTATCGTTTTTTTCGTCCACGAATTTTTCCACACCGTTGCACCGAATGAATTGAAATTGAAAACCTACCAGTATTTTAACAAAATGAAGCGCTGATTAGTTTTTGGTACATATCGGTCCACAAACATTAGTACTTTATTTCGGTACTTTTTTAGTTTTTTCTAAATATCTTGAAAATGACTTAACCAATTTTGATGAAATTTAATATCCTAATTAAGTACCTTGGGACCCACAAAAAAGGTTAAATAAAGTTTATAGTAAAATTATATTTTAAAGTACTTTACTCTAGAACATATTAATATTTCAAATGAATTTGGATAAAGTTTAGCAACGATCCGTTGCAGTTTATTTAATCATAGCTCCACCGATCTGGAGGTTTTATCCTTCTTCCACTTCTGGTAGTTTTTGAAATATTCTGATCTTCATTCACTCTACTTCCATTTCCATCTATTACATTTTGATCTTCAATAAATTCATTCTTGTCTTCATCAATTCCATCTTGATCTTCACTTAATTCATTCCTTTTTTCCTCCGATTCATTCTTCTCTCTTCCTATCCTCTCCTTTTGTTTTTCTCTCACAAAATCTTTTTTTGACTCAAAGTTTTTTTTATATTCAGAATAATACTCATCTTCATCTTCAGTTCGTTTATTATCCCAAGTGTAGATCATTTGACTTGTATTTCTTCTCAAAACTCTTCCTTCAACTTCTATATCATAAGCTCTCGGTTCACTTCTTTTCCTTTTTACATAACCGTATTTCTTCAAGGCAGGTACCCACACTTGGTCTCCTTCCTTTAAATCTTCTATTTTTCTTGTTCTATTTCTTTTATTGTAATATACCTGACTCTTTATTTTCTTCTTGTTCTCATTCTTTCTCCATTCATCTAAATTAATTTCTCTGCTAGTATTTATTGCTGGGATGGTTGTTCTTATTCTTCTTCCGAACATTAATTCTGCTGGGCTCAACCCTGTTTCTAACGGAGATGCGTGGTATTCCATGAGCCCTAAGAATACATCTTCACATTTCTTAAGGATGTTCTTTTGAATTCTCACCCCTCTTTCCACCAATCCATTACTTTTCGGCCATTCCGGTGTACTCATTATGTGGTTGAAACCGTATTCTTTTCCAAACTTCTTAAACATATAGTTATTAAACTGGGGTCCTCCATCTGACCTGACAATAACAGGTATTCCATACTTAGAAAACATACTTTTCAAGGTGACTATTACATCTTCTGTCTTGGTTTTATCCAACTTTTCCGATAAAATGTATTTTGAATAATAATCCATGACAATTAAATAATTTTTACCATTAAAATATTAAGATTAAGACATTAAGATTTGCCGATGACATTGCCCTTCTAGGAAGCAATAAAAAAGAATTAGAGGACGCTCTGAATGGAATTAACCAAATCCTAATAGAAGAAATCAAAATGAAAATAAACAAGAATAAAACCAAGGTCCTAGTATGTACAAAAAAAGAACAAACGAGACAGGAATGCATCAAAATTAACCAAGAAAACCTAGAAGGAGTTAAGGAATTCAGCTACCTAGGAAGTAAAATAACATGGGATGGGAGGAGCAAAAACGAAATTAAATCAAGAATTGCCCAAGCAAAAATGGGGTTTAATTCAAAACAAAAACTACTATGCTCCTCCTCAATCAGCTTAGCAAACAGGAAGTTGCTATTGAAGACATATGTATGGAGCATAGCCATGTACGGGTGTGAAACCTGGACAATTGGAAAAGCGGAGAGAAAGAGATTGGAGGCTTTCGAAATGTGGTGCTACAGAAGAATGATGAATATCAAATGGATGGATAAAATTACAAATGAAGAAGTTCTTGGAAGAATCGGAGAAAGAAGAACCTTGTGGAAGAGTCTGAAGAAGAGAAGAGGTCAGATGATGGGGCACACACTGAGACATGGGGGACTGCTTAGGGATATCTTGGAGGGGGAGGTGGGAAAGAAAAGGGGAAGGGGAAGAACCAGATTAGAATATTTCAACCAAATAATTGGGGATATGGGATGCCAGACATTTAGAGAGGTCAAACAGCTGATGGGGACAGAGTCGAGTGGAGACGGATTGTTGCATCAAACCAGTCTTAGGACTGTATACTCAATGATGATGATGATTAAAATAAAATAAATCTACTCCTACTTGATGCCAAGGTCCAATCGGGATAGGTGACGACAATAAAGGTCCCTTTGAGCAGCCTCTATTTTCCAATGTCCGCCTCCGTGGTGTAATGGTCAGAACAACTGACTGGCAACCCGGAGGTCTCGGGTTCGATTCCCGGCTATACCCAGACATTTTTTCTGTAAGTATAGGGTCTGGTAATAAAATTAAGTGGGAGATAAATTTAACCGAATTTATCGCGCGGAGGATTTACCACTGCTCGAAGCCCCTAAAACCTTAGTAAATTGGATTTGAATTGTATCTAAGTTTCTGAGATTGGCTCGTGATCCCGGCTTCTTTTCCTTCTACTCTGTTCTTTTCACGATGGAGGGGCCAGCCCATACAGGCCTTTAGGGGATGGACCTTCTGGTGTATCTCCTTCTCACATCAATATCATTAAAAAAAAAAAAAAAAAAAAAACTACTCTCTACATTTCCCTACAAAATTTTTGATATCATTCGACATTCCCGGCCACCATACTACCTCTCTTGCTCTAGCTCTACATTTATTCACACCGAAATGACCTCCATGAATTTTCATTAATGTCTCATCTCTCATTTTTTTGGGGACAACAATCCTGGATCCATGTAATATCATTCCTTTCGCGATGTTCAGTTCCGACGCCCCATTACACCAGTAAAAGTAAAGTAAAATAAAGTAATATTTGTTATAACCTATTAGTGGATTTTAAAATTAAAAATCCAATTAAAGATAAAAGATAAATTGAAAAAAATGTAACCAAACTTTTTTATTGAGATTTTCATCTGTCAATAATTATTTTAATTAAGAAAAGATCAATTAAGATTAAATTTGTCGATGTCCAGGCGTAGTCAGATCGCTTTCCCATCCTCAAATCTTGTTAATAGAATTTGTTTCATCAAAATCGGTAGATTAAATTGAAAGTTTTTGCCGAGAGTAGCAGAATTTTTATATATTGAAGGAGACAACAAAAGAGTGTGTCTTCTGCTGGAATTATAAATTCTATTTATTTATAACGAGACTATAGTTTCGAGGGCTTTGCCCTCTTCATCAGTCTATTACAATGTATTCACAGGAATTAA
>JALMQS010000817.1:250480-406092 GCA_024734495.1 Forficula auricularia | reverse complement strand
AGGATTTTTGTGAAAATTTAGCACCTTACATTTTCTTACCTGTTCTATCGATCTAAAATATTTTCATGACCTCGTTCGGTCCTCCTAGTCCCTGAAAGTCTCTGAATAAATATGAAAAATATTTTAAAAATTGAGTTTTGAGAATTCGATATATTTAGGGGTTGAGCCCATCATCAGGAGTCAAAGAAAACTGAGTTTGGGCTCACCCCGAAATATATCGAATTCAAAACTCAATTTTGTTTTATTTCTTTTTTTGTGAAACCTACCTCGCATCTTGCTCAAGTTTTATTATTATAATAAAATCATTGATTACTAAACAAAATCATTTTAGTAAATTTACTCCTTATCCTGTTCGAATCTGTGTTTAAACATTCTCATTGGTGTTATAATCTTATGTTACAATAATAAAAACTAATCATTTTAATCAAATTAATGATATGATTTGATTCAATATCATTATCGTACATATGTTCTTTGTATGCTTCAAATACCGAGTCCCGAACATTACCCATAATAGATATTATTAATTTGCTCATTAAATTTTTAAATAATAAATTAAATAAATTAAATATATCGAATTCTCAAAACTCAATTTTTAAAATATTTTTCATTAATAAATATAATATTGCGAATTTTTTTCGACTTACTTTAATTACGATTTTTATACTGGCAAAATATTTGGAAAATTCAAATGATGAACTTGGTTGAATGTTCCGTTAATTGATTAAAAAAAAAAACTGTATTTAAAATGAATAATTATTTACTTGATTTAGCTTTATATAGCTATATTATAGCTCTTATATGGTCTAAGGTCCATTATGTATATAGCAAGGAGCTAAGGAGGAACAGCTAGGCTAGAAAAGCAGGAGTGGGGGTGTCTCCAGTCAGGACAGGCATTTCCCCTCCAGCCGCCATCTTGTGGTTGGCACAAAACCTTCTCTTCCCATCTGAACGTATGTTAATAGTATCCATCTTTAAGACAGTTCTTTTTATTATTAACAGTGATAAAAAACAAGTTTGATTTTCTTCATATATTTTTTGTTTTTTATTAAAAGTGTTTATGTTTTAGATTAGACTGTATATATTTTAATTTTCCTTAAAAACAATAAACTAGTTTCAAGTTTTTTGACACTAGAGTTAGGTTAATTGACGCACTTTACGGGTATTTATTCTATTTCTCGTGTTCCAAATATTAATTCGGCAAAATTTTTACTAAATATAAAGCATTCAAGAACAAAGTGAACGTTTTTAAATAAATATTTCATTATGACAGTATCATGTTCAGCGGATGGATGCACTAATCGCTTTAATCACAAAAGCAAAAGGCTACAAAATGAAGCTGAATCAGAAAAAAAATTAACTTTTCACAGGTAAGTACATAGCATAATTTATTAATCAATATTTGATCTTAAATGAGGCAATTAAAACCGTGAGAACAGTTAGAATGTTCTCGTAAGGAGAAAAGACTCTTAAAAAAACAAAATCTTTTATGTCCTTATCAATATTTTTATTTTAAAACTGGGAGACAGTTTCGGCCGACACTCTCAAGCCATCATCAGTCTAAAAAGTACAAATACATAAACTTTACATGTAAACTTTATTTGTACTTTTTTAGACTGATGATAGCTTGAGAGTGTCGACGAAACTGTCTCCCAGTTTTAAAATAAAAATATTGACAAGGACATAAAAGATTTTGTTTTTTTAAGTCTTTTCTCCTTACGAGAACATTCTAACTGTTCTCACGGTTTTAATTGCCTCATTTAAGATCAAATATTGAATAATAAAAACATCATAGTACTCTATCTAAATAATTTATTAAACTTAATAAATATTAGGATTTGAAATGTTATTAAAATTACACATAATTAACTAAGATTATTTATTGAACACGAATAAATAATTATAGTTAATTATATGTGATTTTAATAACATTTCAAATCCTAATAAAATCAATCATAAAAATAAAAACTTCTACTGCTACATTAGTAATTAATAAATATTATGTGAGTTTATTTTATTTTTGCACAAATGATGCTGTTAACAAAATTTTTTTATTGAAGGAGACAATAAACTTTCATTTTAAAATTTTTTATTTGTTTTATAACAATTAATTCTTAATCTTTGAATTTTGTAAAAAACATTGGTTTAATAAATAAATAAAAATGATTTGCTCATCCACATAACTTTAACATACACCTATTTCCTCCCTTATATTTAGTATTTAATAAAAAAATGTTTAATCTTTTACGAAGGAACCCTACCTTCAGTTTAGATTAGATTTCGAACCCTATTGTTCTACCCCCTTTTAGATTAAAAAAAATTTAGACAAAAGTTGTAGAGGTTAATTACCTCCTTGCTTTTAACTGAAGCAAAAAGTTACCGAGCATCTCTCGGTGTCTCCTGGTACTAGTTAATTATATGTGATTTTAATAACATTTCAAATCCTAATAAAATCAATCATAAAAATAAAAACTTCTACACCTACATTAGTAATTAATAAATATTATGTGAGTTTATTTTATTTTTGCACAAATGATGCTGTTAACAAAATTTTTTTATTACACATACAAATATTGATGAAAATTATTAAAGAAAAGATGATTTTTAAAATTGACCAAATGTTTTAGATTTCCCAAAAAACCCGAAAAAAGAGCGCTATGGGTAGCCGCTGTACGAAGACAAGATTGGCAGCCGTCAAAATATTCACTCCTCTGCTCAGAACATTTTACAGAAGAAAGTTTTGATCGAACCTCTTTATCATATGTTCGCTTAAGGGAAAATGCTGTACCCTCAATATTTCCAGCATTTCCTAGTTATTTACAAAAAGTAAGTATGAATACTTGAATAGTATTAGATCAATAAATATTTATTTATAAATATCATCACAAGAAATGTCGTGCATGTAATATTGAAAGCGTCATATTTATTAATTAAGGCATTACTACTAAAGTGGATCAACAGCAATTAAAAAAAATTTTAAAAAATAGATATCCACATGGATTATTATTATTACAGTAATTTAGTTTTCAAAATTCTCATCTAGTACTTGAGGAATAACCATTCAATATTGGATTTTTGACGTTTCGGTTTTTATTGGTAACCATTGCTGAGGACATGGAGGAATCGACTTATAACCAAAAATAGCGATTGATTCTCATTTATTACTTGAGGAATAATAATTCTACATTAGATTTTTGACGCTTCTATTATTATTGGTAACCCATTGCTCAAGACATGGAGGAATCGGCTTAAATCAAAAATAATTATCGATTCTTATCTAATGCTAGAGGAATAACCTTATTGCATTCCATTTTTGATGTTTTGACTATTAATGGCAACCTCTACTGAAAACGTGGAAGATTCGACTTAAAATCAAAAGACTAAATTCTTTTTTGGTAAATAACTCAAGCTTGAGTGGTTTGCCATAAAAGAATTTAGTCTTTTTGATTTTAAGTCGAATCTTCCACGTTTTCAGTAGAGGTTGCCATTAATAGTCAAAACATCAAAAATGTAATGCAATAAGGTTATTCCTTTAGTATTAGATAAGAATCGATCGTTATTTTTTATTTTAAGTCGATTCCTCCATGTCTTCACCAATGGTTACCAATAATAACCAAAATGTCAAAAATCGAATGTAGAATGGTTATTCCTCGACTGTTAAATGAGAATCGATCATTATTTTTGAATTAATAGTCAACATGAACTGCAAATTGCAAGTGATATCTGATTAATAATAAAGGAATAAACATATTAATATTTCAAATGAATTTGGATAAAGTTTAGCAACGATCCGTTGCAGTTTATTAAGTTTACAATAGATCTAATTTTTATTCAATCTTACAATATGATTGATATAAAGGAACTGATTTTTTTATTTAAAGAAAACAAGAAAGAGGAAAAATTCTAGGAAAATAACAAATCCTTGTATCTCGGAATCCGCTGCTTATTCACTTGATCGATTTCCTCAGCCATCAACATCGAACTGCGAAGAAACATCCGTATCCGTGCCTATTCCATCACCAGATCCATCAACATCGTGCCAAGAACAAGAATCTGACAAGGTATCAAGAAGCATCATTGCTATATAACGTTTTGAAATTTTAGGGGAGGGGGGCACTATTGGAAATTATCAAATAACTCCTAAACACTATATGAATTCTACTGCAAATTTTGTTATTAAGTTGTTTCAAAAGTTTTGTTCGTTTTAATGTCATGTGTTTTTGTCGCTCCACATCTCAATAAATATTTATTCTACTGTGTCGTGGTATATACTGATCGATAGAGAATTTTGTACTCTATACATTGATGCTGTTCATTTTTTTTTCCAAATTTTAATTTTTTGCCTCTTTTTAGGTTATTACTATATGATGTTGTTAAGCGATTTTCGGCCAATTTTTATCTACGAATTCAAATTGAACCAAAGCGCTGCTGAAACAGCCCTAAAAATTAACCAGGCATTTGCCAATGATAGTGTTAATGAACGCACTGTTTGACGTTGGTTTGCGAAATTTCGTTGTCGACCTAGAGTAACCCAGGACGAGGATTTGAGGACCCTGGTGGAGACTGACCCATCACAAACGGTGCGTGGGATGGTGGAAGAACTGGACGTCAGCTCCTATGTGGTCTTTGATCGTTTAAAACGTATTGGAAAGGTCAAAAAGCTCGAAAAGTGGGTGCCCCACGATTTGAACGATCGACAGAAATTGTCACGTTTCGAGGTCTGTTCTTTGCTTTTGCCCAACCAAAACGATCCTTTTTTGGATCGGATCGTCGCGTGTGATGAAAAGTGGATCCTCTACAACAGGAGACGTTCAGGACAATGGTTGGACACCGATGAGCCACCCAGGTACTTCTCAAAGGCGAAAACCCACCAAAAAAAGACCATGGTTACTGTATGGTGGTTAGCGGCTGGTATGATTCACTATAACTTTCTGCAACCGGGCCAAACCATCACAGCAGAGTCCTATCGTGAGGAAATCGACGAAATGTACCGAAAATTGCGTCAGCAGCAGCCGGCACTGGACAACAGAAGAGGTCCGATCCTGCTCCACGACAACGCCCGTCCGCACATTTCACAAATCACCGTTCGAAAATTAAACGAATTGAGCGTTGAAGTTCTGCCTCACCCACCATACTCCCCAGACCTCTCGCCAACCGACTACCATCTTTTCAAGCACTTCGATAACTTTCTCACCGGTAGAACCTTCGCCAATCAGGACCAGGCAAAAACGGACTTCGTCGACTTCATCGAATCCCGAGCACCCAATTTTTATGCCGACGTAATTAATAGACTTCAGTTAGGTTGGCAAAAGTGCACTGACTCAAATGGCGCTTATTTCGATTAAATTTAATATGTATTCACTGAGATATTACTGTTTAAAGTAGACTCATAAAAACGGACAAAACTTTTGAAACAACCTAATATTAGCAAAGTTATAAGGGGTTTTTTAATAAAAAATTCTTCCCAAAAACACCCTAAATGTGTGTGTGGGGGGGGGGTAAAAAAAATGAAAATTTTTGCCCTAGGAACAAACGGAACAAACTCAACCAAGTTTTGTATACATAATATGTAGGCCAATAGAAACCTAAAAATGCAAAACCTAACCTCCCAGGGGGTCAAAAAATGAAAGTGCTAATTATAAATTATTTTATTAAATATATTAGAGAAGGGTCAGCTGTATGGGAAAGTCATGTGGATAGCCACATCAGCTTTTATTTCGTTTAAATTTAAATTAAAAATAATTTTAGAATGAAGAGAGTTATTAAATTTTTCAATTACCTATTTCCAGTAATATATTATTGATATAACTTTTAATATTCAATATATTATAAATAAATTATGAAGCACACATAATTAGAACGAAGAACGTGTTTGTTTATTTTTCATATCAATAATAATAAATACATGGTTGTTGCCATGGCAACCTAATTAGTAGGAATTAATTAATATATATCAATTGCCCCTGGCTAGTCTGATCTATAAGACATCTGCTTCAGACAATCAGTACCTAGAGCCACCGAGCGATGCTCGGTAACTTTTTGCTTCAGTTAAAAGCTATATATTAATATTATTTTTAATTTAAAATTCTGATAAAAATACAAATATATATAGTACACGCCCCCTGCCCCCGAAACCCCGCACTTCCCCCAACTCCACCCCACCCACACCCCTCACTTACCACTCACTCACCATAATTTAAAAAACATTATTTTTTTGTTTTAGAAAAGCAAATCAATCGGAAAGAGGAAATCTTCTTTAACAAAATGTGCAACGCGTACCAGAAAAAGACGTCGAAAATATGAAATATTAGAAGGACCTGATATACCTGGACAGTCTAATACCTGTGCGGATAAGACTTTGTTTGAAATTCAATCAAAGGATGAAGAATTTATTCAAGTAAAACTTAAATAAATAATAATAGTAATAAATATTATAAATTGAAAGTTTCTTTTTGCCGAGAGTAGAAGCATTTTTATAAATTGAAGGAGACAATAAAAGAGTGTGACTGATAAAGAGGTCAAAGCTCTCCTAACTATAGTCTTACTTACTTACTCCGTACCTATACAACCATGGGTGGGTCTTGGATGCACGAAGGATTCGGTCTTGCGCAATATTTTCGATATTTGTGGAAACTCCGATGATTGATAAATCCCGGACGACTCAGTCCTTCCAACCGAGTCTAGGACGCTCTAGAGGTCTTCTTCCATTAGGTGTTCCCACCCAGACTTTTTTGATACAAAGATGTTCTTCTGATCTTAACACACGCCCAGTCCACTGAAGTCGCCTGACCTTAATGAGCGGGACAATGTTTGGCTGGTTGTATAAGCCATAGCGAATTTTACATATGTCCGCCGTCAGGTCCAAAGATTCCTCTGAGTATTTTTCTCTCAAATCTTAAAAGAGATTTCTCGTCATGCTTTGTCAATGGCCAATGCTCGCATCCATACGTAGCAACGTGACGGATGATGGTTGTATATACAAGAATCTTGCACGAACGGCTTAGCACTTTTGAACTAAGAAGATTGCGGAGGGAGTAAAAACATTTCCAGACGTTTTGGATTCTGGCCCTAACATCAACTGACGTAATACCTTGTGCTGAGACCAAAGATCCCAGATACTTAAATTCACTCACTTCCTCAAACCCATAAGATCCTACTACATGTTTTGTAGATTTCTTCTCGGTCTTCGGGACATGTGCATATATTTTGTTTTTGTTTCATTGAACCTAAGTCCCATGTTTTGAGCTTCCTTTTCCAGATTTTCAAGATGTTCTGACCAATGACATCAATATCGTCCGCAAATGCAAGGACCAGGTTTGTTCCCTCAAAAGTAAAAATTTTAGAATTAAGTCGGGCGGTTCGAATGCACTTTAGAGCAATGATTGAACAAAAGCGGCGACAGTGGATCTCCTTGCTTCAATCCATTGTTTATAGAAAAACCATCGGTAAGGAAACCATCTATATTAACTCTGGCGTTTGATCCTTCCATGCACATTTTTGCTATTCTTATTAGCTTGACAGGAATACCGAATTCTCCCATAGCTTGACTCTAATTATTGAGTCATACGCCTGTTTAAAGTCGACAAACAGCTGGTGAAGTTCCTGGTTAAATTTCCATAATTTCACCATCAATTTATGAATTGTAAAAATTTGATCGATTGTAGACCTATTTCGTCTAAACCCACATTGGTAATTCCCCAATATTTCTTCATCATATGGCGAGATTCTTTTGAGGAGTGTGTTAGAAAAAATTTTGTAGCTAGTGTTATTTAGCGTGATTCCACTGTAGTTGTTGCATTTCATTTTATCCCCCTTTTTTGAACAACGGAATTATAATGCCTTCCTTCCATTCGTTTGGCATCTGTTCATTTCGCCATACGTGAACAAGAATTGTTTTTTACAATACTTCACCTCCCTGTTTTAAGCATTCTGCTGGGATGATATCGCTTCCAGAAGCTTTGTTCTTCAGTTTAAACTATAGTCACGTTATAAATCAATTAAAAAGTTTTTATTCCAACAGAAGACACACTCTTTTATTGTCTGCTTCAATAAATATTATAAATCGAAACACGACTATACTGATATTACTTGATCTTTAGGCATTTGCCTCAGAGCACCGTTTATCTATCTTCTTCTTCCTTTATTAGTCCAGGCAAATTACGTGTAAAATGGCATAAACAGGAAATAATTCCCGGTAAAGATTTTATTGCTTGAATACTTTTATTGGTACTCCAATATTACTACCCTAAGTTTTCCCCCAAATATGTGTTGTGGAAATTTTTCTACGCGTTTCAAATGAGAAAATTTCGGAGTTTTTTCAGTTTTTATTGAATAACTCTAAAATCGTTTATCAAATCAAAAATATAATCATTAGATAAATTAAAACTCTTTAAATTACGCGTAAAATGGTAAACAATTTATCTATTTAGGTTGAGTAGAACCGGCTACTAGCGCCACCGGAATCATTTTTGAATATCCCTAAAACTCGTACTTTCTTTGATTTTTCCTCATTTTGACCATGACGGAGCACGTTTTCGACAAAGACAAACAACTCTATACATTTTTAAACTAGATTAAATTTGTTACAATTAAAACAAAGTTTCATCTTAATTGGATAATGGTAACCCGTGCCGCAATGGGGTTGAAGTTTGGAGTTTTTTGCAAAAAATCGCAGTTTTTCCTTCATAAAATGAAAACCATTCATCCTAGAAACTTGATTTCTCTCTCATTGTCTAGGCAATTTTGTTTACTTGAACGTTTATTTGGACCACTTTTTTGATAAAACTCTTAGATTTATAGATATCCAGTATTTTCCATGACGCTTTTGAGGATCCAGATCATATCCTGTCCGAAAAATGTAGAATATTTATAAATCTAACAGTTTTATCAAAAAAGTGGTCCAGGTAAACGTTCAAGTCAACAAAATTTACTAGACAATGAGATAGGAATCAAGTTTCTAGGATGAGTGGTTTTCATTTAATGAAGGAAAAACTGCGATTTCAACTTCAACCTCATGTTACCATTATCCAATTAAGATGAAACTTTATTTAAATTGTAGCAAATTTAATTTAGTTTAAAAATGTATAGAGTCGTCTTTGTCGAAAACGTGCTCCTTCATGGTCAAAATGGGGAAAAAATCGAGTTTTAGGGATATTCAAAAGTGATCCCGGGGCTGTTTTTTGACAGGCGCTAGTACCGGTTCTACTTAACCTAAATAGATGAAATTGTTATCATTTTACGCGTAATTTAAAGAGCTTTAATTTATCTAATAGATATCTTTTTGATTTGATAAGCCGTTTAAGAGTTATTCAAGAAAAACTCCGAAAAAAGGTCTATATATCAGAGGTCCCCAAACTCCAAACGGTCCTCATTGATGCCAATAAATTAATCATAATTTTTTTTTTACTTTTTAGGGCAACAAGTCATGGCGTCAGTTTCAACAGTTTCACCTAAAAAACTAATACAAAATCCACGAATTCTGAAACGTAAAACACTATCAAATAGTAAAAAGAAACAAAACCAAAGTACAGATATCAATACATCAGATGTTCAGGCAAAAAAGAGATCATTGGGGGAAAAAAATGCTGTTGCTTCCAGAAATTTGCCGAGCAGCTCTAAGGTAAAACAGTTTGAACTTCTAAAGGTGGCTACACACGTAACTGCAAACTTGACAAGTATGCATGAACAATCTTTTTCCACAAGTATGCTTCAGCGTCAGTAGGATAATTTTGCTCAAGTATTTAACCTGTACCAAGTCGCTTGATGCTTGATTGAATTTTAATCGTGCAAACTTGTGCAAGTCGTGCTTGCGCAAGTGAAACGGACCGTGTGTACCTAGGACGTGCCGATTTGGACAAGTAAACGCTATACTCCTGAGTGAGCTCTAGACGAATCATCATGTCTAGCGATCTGAAGAAAGTCAAGCGAGTTTATTCTTGAATACAAAAATCAACCATGTCTTTGGCGAATTAAATTATCAGAGTATCATGATAGGGCGAAGAGGGATGTAGCTTACGATCTTTTGTTAAAACCCGTAACTGCTGTGAAGCCATTTTAAGTACGCGCACACTCTTCACCGGTCAACTTGACCGTCACGCTTAAATCGTGTTTTATCTATATTATCTTTACATACATTTCACTAATTACATCAATAGATTAGTCCAAAGCAAATTTTCAGATAAATTATTGTCCATAAGCAAATTTCACATTTCTTCTGGAGTTGCACTTCCTAGTCTAGGAGATCCTCGTAAATCAGGGAACTGAGATATTTTGTTGCATTTTTGTGTTTTCTTTTTCGGCTTACTTCAAGAGGCTGTTCAAGAAAATTTATTTTTTCCAAAATATTCTTTCCTGTCCGACGCACTTACATTTTCATTACTAGTTTCGTTGGCTTCGTCGCTATGCTCATTTTCATTCTCTCTTTCAATGTCTTTGGTATCACTTTCTCTGTCTTCTTCAATCGAATCAGAATCATGCTAACTTTCTATGACAATTTCTCAGTCAGATTCTATGTCACTTGCTAATTCGTCATTATCCGGTAAAGTGTCATCGTCAACCACTTCAAGCCATTTCATAACCGTCTCTTCGTTGTCTTTGTCGGTTATCTTTACTCGTTTAGATGTACTGGGGCGTGATTCCAAACATAAAACAACCTAAAATAAAATAAAATAAAAATACAAAGTAAAATAACAACAAAATAAAATTGTATAACGTACTTAATGCGTCCGATCAAATTGACCTGCAAGAAAAGGAATTGATGAATATCTTGACAAATAACACGACCACACAACTGCGCGTATATCAGTCGACAGACATTCAGAATGTAAGAAAATACACTGACGTATGAATACACAACTAGAAAATTAACAGAGTTATTAAAATTTCAAATATTGCAATAGTCAAATTGACCGGAGAACAGCAGTAGAGGTCAGGTAGATACAGATTAATTGATAACAATGCCGATATGGATGCAGTTGTTACAAAGATAAATTCCCTTAGGACAAATTATAGAAAAGATAAGAAAATCGTCGTCCGAATTCATCATCGTCCAAGAGCAAAGTGGCCCTTGTAAAAGCATGCTTGCGCAAGCCGTGTGGTGCCGCGCGGAAATTTACCGTAAGGTAACGGCACCAGTAGTTGACCATTTCGACATAATACTTTACTTAATAAGGATCCAAATGGAAGAATTCCCTTAAAAAAATTCTGTGTTCAGGTGCTGCTGTCAAGTGCCTAATGGTGGCTGCTCCTTACTTGTTTTTATTTTTTTGTGAATTGCAATTGCTGGCCCTTCTTAGAGTCTATGAGTTAGTCTGTGGCGTTCCCTGGATTAGCTGTTTTCTTGTCTGTTTCCTTAAGAGCAGTTGACTTATTTAAGTTAAGAAAATAACCTCCCACATAAAATATTTGATAAGTTATTAATTTCATTTATTCTCATAATGTTTTATATGCCACATATCATTGTTTCTGGTCTGTCAAAAACTTTTTTGGGTACGTTTCGGAGGGTGGTCAATTACTAAATATAGTTATCATGATTTACCTAGAGATTGACCGGGGGTGGTCAATTTCTGAATATTATTTTTAACATGTCAATTTGTTTTTTATTTGACCTTTTGAATTTTTGAAATAAAAAGATTGATTCTAAAATATTTCTTTTGTAATATATTATTTTTCTCGTCCTTTTTCCATCTGGTCAACTACTGACTCAATAGCATGGTCAACTACTGAATTTTTTTATTCACTGATGGTCAATTACTAGGTCACACAAACATGTTTGTTTTTTCTTTCTCTAATCTCAGTAGTTTAATATTTTGGAACGGATTTATTTTTACCTTAAAAGATAAGTGTTACTAAGTTTCTTCAAACTTACCCATCTGTGTTTTGGAACAAGTTAAGCCTCTCACATACTAAAACTGTTGAGCAGCACTTTTAAAAGATCAAATACTGCTGCCGTTACCTTACTTGTGCAAAAAGATTGATCTTGCATACTTGTCAAGTTTGCAGTTACGTTTGTAGCCACCTTAAGATGCCCGCTAAGGAATCAGTGAACATTAATAATTCAGTGAAACCATCTGTTTCGATTTGGATGTTCTCGCAGAAACAATATTTTTGAGTTTCCTTTCCATTGATGCTAGTTTCTTTCATTTGAGTGTTATTTTAAACTTGAATTATTCATGTTTGAAATCGGAAAGATCACAGTAATTTGTATACGAACTTTCTCTATCTCGTAATATACACTTTGAATTTTTTAATTTTTATAAAAACCTAATTTCCGTGTCTACAAAAAAATAAGCTAACATGTTCTGATGTGGCCATCCACTTGACTTTACCATACAACCTGGCCCCTAAAATTATTTATAATCATGTAAGGGGGGGGTTAGTTTTTGCATTGTTATACTTCTGGTGTCCCACTGATTATGTATACAAAATTTGGTTGAGTTTGGTAAATGGCCAAGATTTTCATTTTTGACTTCACCCATTTTGGGCGGTTAGTTTTTGTATTTTTATACTTCTGGGGGTCCACTGATTATGTATACAAAATTTGGTTGGAGTTTGGTAAATGGCCAAGTATGGTAAAGTAAAAAATATTATTTTACATAAAATATTAAATTCATTATTATCTGAATAAAATATTTATTCTTAACAATTATTAAATTAAATAAATTAATATATTAATTATTATAACAAAAACGCACAACAATGAAAATAAGTGTTTATACATTGTTCAAAATTTCATATAAACATAATTAATAATTTTTAAGGATTTTAGGTGTCGGTTCTAGGTGAAACATTATAAGTAACTTATGAGGAGAATTTTCTAGGTTAGGTTTCACAAAAAGGAAATATTAAAACAAATGTATGTTTATTTGAGTTTGATTCACTCGATATATATTTCGGGTTATTAGCCCATCTTCAGGAGTTCAAATGAAAACTGACATGAAAACAGTTTTCATTTGAACTCCTGAAGATGGGCTAATAACCCGAAATATATATCGAGTGAATCAAACTCAAATAAACATACATATGTTTTAATATTTCCTTTTTGTGAAACCTAACCTAGAAAATTCTCCTCATAAGTTAAACATAATTAAAAGATTCTCTTCTTAACTTTATTGCGATAATTGTTTCTTCAACAGCAAAACTGTATCCATTTTTATTATCGAATTACAATAACAATATCTCTCTATTTTTATATCTAATAAGCTTAACAATTTTATCGCAATAAAGTAAATAAGAATATTTTATATATGTTTGTTTATATGAAGTTTTAAACCATTTACCATATATACACTTATTTTCCTTTTTGTTTTAATAATTATTTATATAAAACCAAGTACAACAAACATAATCGATCTATAAATGACAAAAAAATTAATTCATTTTTTATTTTTAGCGTCAACCTGTTAAACCTTCAAATTCAAAGGTTTCTTCAATAAATTCTCCGTCCACTAGAGTACAAAATCCTCAAATACTTAAACATAAATCATCATCAAATAGAAACATTCAAAAGAACAAAAATATCGATTATGTGGATGATGAATTTGATATATTTGCCAAAGATATTGCATTTCAATTAAAACAGCTGCCGTATTATAATGCATTACAATGTCAAGAGAAAATCAAGAGGATAATTAATCAGGAACGTTTTATTGCGCAACAATCCCGACATCAAGAAATAGAGACGATAATAATAAAGAAAGAACCGGGGTTAAATGAACAGGAGCCTTTACAACCAGTATCAAGTCAAGGAACAATTCAGACAATAATAAAAGATGAACTAGTGATAAGTGAAGACGAGTATCCACATCCAGTATCAGGTCACGAAACAATACAGACTATAATATATCATATGCCAACGCCATTGTCATCACCTTTACCTGATATTAAAACGGATAACATGATATCGGATACTCAATCGGTGACGTCATCGATTGAATCCGTATTAAATCTAGAATCAGCTATAAGCGAAAAAGAACTTTCACGCCAAGTATCAGGTCAAGAAACAATCATTAATAAAAAAACAGCTATAAGGGAAGAAAAGATTTCGCACCAAGTATCAGGTCAAGAAACAATTCAGACAATAATAAAAGAAGAGCCAGTGATAAGTGAAGACGAGTATCCACATCCGGTATCTGGTCGAGAAACAATGATTAATAAAAAACTAGCTATATAATGGAAGAAGAGCTTTCCCACCAAGTATCAGGTCAAGAAACCACACAAACTATAATATATCCACTGTCATCCCCTTTACCTGATATTAAAATGGAAAACATGTCTTCGGATACTGAATCTGTGACGTCATCGATTGAATCAATATTAGATTAAGAGACAGCTATAGGTGAAGAAGAGCCATTACACCAACTATCAAGTCAAGAAGTTTCTAATAAAGAAACAGTTATAACTGAAGAAGAACTTTCATACGCAATATCAAGTCAAGAAATAATTAATCAAGAAACAGTTATAAGTGAAGTAGAGCTTTTACATCAAGTATCAGGTAAAGAAATAATTAATGAAGAGACAGTTATAAATGAAGAAGAACTTACATCCCCAGTATCAAGTCAAGAAATAATAAATTAAGAAACAGTTATAAGTGAAGAAGAGCTTTTACATCAAGTATCAGGTCAAGAAATAATGAATCAAGAAAAAACTAAAAGTGAAAAAGATCTGTCATACCAAGTTTCAGGTCAAGAAATAATTAAAAATGTCCGCGACATTTTGATCACTGGATACATGTTTTATATTTATTTCACCTTTTTTGCACTAAGTCTTTTATGAAGTGGTATTTTATCTCGATGTGTTTGCTTCGCTTCAGTTTTTTTTTTTTTTTCTTCTTCTTCAGTTCTCCGTTTAGAAATGCTGTGGGTATATCGAGTTGTCGTAATTTCCAATCTTTTTGTAATGCTAATGATATTATCATTCTTACGGTTGAAAGTCTGTTGGAATGGAATGGCGGAGGAATGTAAATAAACACAGGGTTGTATAGATTTATGAAGAATAAAATATAAAAGTTTAAGGTGAAAGAGTGTTTTATTAATTATAATATTCAGCCTGCACAACCGCTAAAATCGTAACAGGAAATCAAGAAACAGTTATAAGTGAAGAAGAGCTTTGACACCAACCATCAGGTCAAGATATAATTAATCAAGAAACAGTTTAAGTGAAGAAGAGCTTTGACAACAAACCATCAGGTCAAGATATAATTAATCAAGAAACAGTTTAAGTGAAGAAGAGCTTTGACAACAACCATCAGGTCAAGATATAATTAATCAAGAAACAGTTTAAGTGAAGAAGAGCTTTGACAACAACCATCAGGTCAAGATATAATTAATCAAGAAACAGTTTAAGTGAAGAAGAGCTTTGACAACAACCATCAGGTCAAGATATAATTAATCAAGAAACAGTTTAAGTGAAGAAGAGCTTTTACACCAACCATCAGGTCAAGATATAATTAATCACTAACATATATCTGAAGAAGACCTTTCACCTCCAGGATCAGGTCAAGAAATAATTAATCAAGAAACAGTTTAAGTGAAGAAGAGCTTTGACAACAACCATCAGGTCAAGATATAATTAATCAAGAAACAGTTTAAGTGAAGAAGAGCTTTGACAACAACCATCAGGTCAAGATATAATTAATCAAGAAACAGTTTAAGTGAAGAAGAGCTTTTACACCAACCATCAGGTCAAGATATAATTAATCACTAACATATATCTGAAGAAGACCTTTCACCTCCAGGATCAGGTCAAGATATAATTAATCAAGAAACAGTTTAAGTGAAGAAGAACTTTGACAACAACCATCAGGTCAAGATATAATTAATCAAGAAACAGTTTAAGTGAAGAAGAGCTTTGACAACAACCATCAGGTCAAGATATAATTAATCAAGAAACAGTTTAAGTGAAGAAGAGCTTTGACAACAACCATCAGGTCAAGATATAATTAATCAAGAAACAGTTTAAGTGAAGAAGAGTTTTTACATCAAGTATCAGGTCAAGAAATAATTAATCAAGAAACAGTTATAAGTGAAGAAGAGCTTTTACATCAAGTATCAGGTCAAGATATAATTAATCAAGAAACAGTTTAAGTGAAGAAGAGCTTTTACACCAACCATCAGGTCAAGATATAATTAATCACTAACATATATCTGAAGAAGACCTTTCACCTCCAGGATCAGGTCAAGAAATAATTAATCAAGAAACAGATATAAGTGAAAAAGATCTTTTACATCAAATATCAGTTCAAAAAATAATTAATCAAGAAATAGCTATATGTGAAGAAGAGCTTTCACAGCAAGTATCAGGTCAAGAAACAATATATCTTATTCCATCGCCGCTGTCATCCCCTTCACCTGTTATTAAAACGGAAAACATGTCATCGGATACTGAATCTGTGACGTCATCGATTGAATCAATAGATTTCCAATAAAATTAGATTAAGCTCAGCTTTTTAATTATAACTTATTCAAAATTACAGATTAAAATTCTATATATATTATGTTAACACCTATTTCAGGAATTTGTCAATCTAATATGGTCTTGAACAAATTCGCGAAAATTTTTTTTTTTTTAAATTTTATATAATATTATTTTAATACAATTAATTTATATAAAGAATAGATAACTTAAAAAGACCGACATACAAAAACAATAATAACACTAAAAATAACAACAATAGGCGAATAGATAAACAGACAGCGCATATGTATATGATAACTACATAGTAATTAATTTTAATTATTACAATTTACAAACAAATATAATAAATCCATAGGTTAAGCATATTCGACGGCCTTAACATCTGTTAAGTTTTGTATATAAACATGTATTTATATTTTTTTTATTTATTTTGTAAATAATAAAAATCTATTTGTCTATAAAATCAACGTTTTTGAAATGGAATGAACAAACTCTCTCATCTTTTTAAATATGGCTTTTTTCTCACTTTTAATAACATAATCTTTCTTTATTTGCTTAATCGGAATTCCTTAGATGAAAATCACGGATAAATAAGGGTTTTTTGGGACCGACAATCGATCTGAAAGATAATTTTTCATTTGTTCCATCAGTGTGCTAATTGACTTGTCGGTTAAAACATCAAAAAAAGAAATTAAAGATTGTTATTGGTAGAATTTTTTGAGGGCAGAATTAAAAAATGACGAAATGAAATATCTCTTTGGCCCTGTGTGTTCGAATTTTTAAGACTGAGCAGATGCTGTGATTTTTGGCTGAGGTAATACCATATATAAAAACATCATAACATATAATGATGCTCAGTAACTTTTTGCTTCAGTTAAAAGCTATATATTAATCCCCGAACCCCGCCTCCGGACCCCCACTACTTCATCCCACCTCCTGCACCCCTCCACCTCTCATCAACCCCCGCCTACCCCCACCCCACCCCAATTCCGCCCTCACCCCCGAAACCACTTCCCTCGCCCCACCGCGCCCCTCCACCACTGCACCCCACACATCTCCCCCACCATCACAAAAAAATAGAAATTATTTACCACGTAGTTTTGATAAAAAACAAAAAAAAAACAACATAGTTGGGCGATTATTTTTAGTGTAGGGGATATAAGCACAATGGCTTGGAAACGACCGGCAAGTATGTGTGTATCTATATAAGAGAT
Organism: Forficula auricularia; assembly: GCA_024734495.1. NCBI lineage: Eukaryota > Metazoa > Arthropoda > Insecta > Dermaptera > Forficulidae > Forficula > Forficula auricularia. The sequence goes on along the minus strand of JALMQS010000817.1, from coordinate 388,465 downwards.
TTCGTAGTGTGTGGACAGTCTCGTTAAAAAAAATACCCTAAAATTTTAGTTCCATTAAACATTAAACATTAAACATTCTTTTTATACAGTAATACTTTTGACTGAACCGAAAATCAGATGCCCTCATTTTTTTCTTCACTGAAATACAAGAGTCCAAGGTGCTTTTTTCACTATTATTTATATCCGACGATTGGCTGTTCGGTTTTCAAAGTGTGTTTGATTAGAGCACTTTAGATTTTCTTGAAATTTGGTACACTGATATATTGTGCTAATATGAATGAAAATACAAAATTTCAAATTTTTATCTTGAATAGTTTTTTTTTATACGGCCTTGTGAAATTTTCAAAAAATCGCAAAAAAGACCACTAACAAACAATTTTGAAACTCCTCTAAAAGCTGTCTTAATTGAGTTAGAGAGGTGGGGCAGGTGTCATTTTGCAGCTTTTTTAATGCTCTTTTCAGAGACATAGGTTGTAATAAAAAATTTTTTTCAAAATGTAAATCAAATTTTTCATTTTGATTTTTTCTAAAAAGTACCACTTTTAAAATTTTCAAAAAAATTCTGTAAATAGATAGTACTTTCATAAACTACTATGCAAAGTATAATGATGGGATGGTAATGGGGTCTATGTTTAAAAAATTATTACTGACTCTTGTTTTTCATAAATACCCAGTTTTGACCAAATAATAATGATTTTAACGTAGTGAAACGACCTTTTATGAAAAATCACTTTGTGTATATTAAACTATGGTTATGAAATAAACACTCTGTGCTAGTTAAATAACTAGTTCAGTTCGGCTCGTTTTTTTTTTGATATTGGTATAAGAAGATGTTGCACAAAGAAGGTACAACCTCTTTCGTCCGTGGTGGACCCTTGTAACGTGAAGATAAGGGGAAATTTAGGGATTGGGTAGCAGTCGAAGGTATCTGTGGATGCTGTTCTTGAAAGATTGAAGGTTATAAGTTGCTGGAAAGACGATCGGGGAAGGGAGTTCCAGTCTCTAGATGTCATAGGGATAAATGAATTGGCGAATGCGTTTGTTCGATTAGTATCCAGTTTAAGCGCGTAGGGGTGTTGAATTTTAGAAAATCGTGTATTTCGCGCAAATGAAGCCCTTGGTGGGATTATCGATTTTATTTCGTCAGAACAAAAGCCATGGTAATATCTATAAAAAAGGGAAAGGGCGGAGACAGATCTACGATGGGCTAGGGAGTCGAGAGTGTCAGTTAATGTAGGATCTCCTATCAGTCTGATAGCTCGCCTCTGAATTGCATCTAACGTATTAAGAGAATGCTTGGAGGCCCCTCTCCACAAATGCGAGCAATATTCAAGACAGGGCGAATTTGAGCCTTGTATAATATAAGGAGTTGAGTGGGGGTGAAAAATCGTTTGCTTCGGAAAAGAAAGCCAAGCTTACAGGTTGGGTTCGTGTAGCTCCTTTTCGGGCTGGCATTATAGACGGTTCGGTTGGCGCCAACCAAACCGTCTAAATGCCAGCCCGAAAAGGAGCTATACGAACCCAACCGAGCCGAACTGAATATATATTAACCGAACCGGAGTCGTTTGCACATATTCGGTTCTATTATGTGGTTTGATTTAATAAAAATATTGTAAATAATATTAATAATATTTATTATAATATTAATAATAACATTAATTTTAATATACTGCACTTTTAATTAAAAACCGATTAGACGGAATTAAATTATATTTTTAAATCCCCGGGTCAATATTCGTTGAGTGCTGCACCCTGGGAGCGGTCCAATAACTAAGTTAGGGGTGGGAGAGGTGAGCAGAGTGGGAGAACCCTTTTGAAAACGAAATTGGCGCTTAAAAAAAGGAGACCCACAGCGTTGCTTTTTATTTATAATAATAATTATTATTATTTTTTTCAGTTTCAATGGGTGACTTGATTATTCCAAATGATTTGACTGATTCTGATTCAGAACAACATCAGGTTAGTTTGTTATAGGTTAATTGGGAATTGTCAATTTTTTTTAATATCATTTATATATAATTTTCTTGATTATATATAATAGTGGATATTTATTTGATTAAAAGTCAGTCCAAGGAGGGACAATTGTACAATCAAAAACAAGAAAATAATTAGATTAGAAAGTCATTTTAATCTTTTTTTTAGAAAACGACATTTCGATGCATATGTTTCTCCTTTTTTCAGAGTATGAAATAGTCATTGAAGGAACCTTTCTTTCTTGTCATCTATATTCTATATCACTGTTTGTTTTAATGTTATAATCAGTGCTGGATTTCCGCCTAGGCCCACAAGGGCCGTCCTGGGAGCCCCGGTTGCGGAATCTTTTTTTTTTTTTTCAACCTAAAAAGATCTCAAGGGATTTACAACCGGCAATCACAATCTCTGGCTAAACAAATATCGCTTAACATTCTCATTAAAATTACTAAGAGTTTTTACGTTGGATTGCTACTCCATTTACATAAGCACATTTATCCAAACGTAGGAATTGCGTTCCGAATGCTGTTGTGTACATCAGCGTCAAACGGCTCAACAGAACGGTCGTTTTCAGCGCTAAAGAGAGTAAAGAATTACTTAAGATCTAACATAGGAGAGAACAGGCTCAATTCACTCTCTGTAATGTACATAGAGTCAGAAATAATGCAGTCAATTGACTATGAAGACGTCATTCGTTCTTTTGCACAGAAGAAAGTTCGCCGTAAGATTGTATAAATTTTATAGAATAACGTAACTATATAGTAACATAGACTGTATTATTCTGATGTTTATTAAACTCATTAAAGTCGATTAAAAATTTCTTTTTTCCTCTCTTCTTTTGTCTATATCCTATATATATTGTCATTTTTTAGTTTTATTCTTTTCTCTATATTCAGTATATTTATTGTTTTTGTTCCATATAATTGTTGTTTCCCTTTTTAAATTTTTTTCTCTTACTTGATCTGTTTGTATCATATTGTTTATTTTCTTTGTAATTAAATTGGCCTAATATTGTACATTAAAAAGGCTAGATGCCCCTACAAATACAATGTTCTTGAATAAATAAAAAAAAAAATATGTTCTGTACTAGTGCATTTAATTTGCTAAATTTCCAAAATAGCTTCGAGATGGTGGAGGGGGGGGGGGGGGGATGTCAAGTGCCTAAGGGCCCTGGGTCTCTTGAATCCGCCCCTGGTTATAATTATATCTACTCTTATTAAACGAGCAAAAATTGTATCTATATATATATAAATTTAGGGTTTTGTCTGTACATTGCTGCAAATCACGACAAATTTTGGTTTCACACGTTTTAAGCAAAGTTATGAACGAAAACACCCTCAACAAAATTCCTGTCTGTCTGTATGTGGTTTCCGCGAAAAATTGCTCACGATTCACGTAAAAACGGCTAAAGGGATTATTATGAAATTTCATATTTACATCAGATGTCTTCTAACTTACGTTTTTAGCTATATAACGTTTTGATATTTTGAGCCCAGAAGGGGGGGGGGCGCACGAATGAAGATTATCAAATAACTCCTAAACTATTATCTCTACGGCAGATTTTATCATGTCCTAAACTATTATCTCTACGACAAATTTTATTATGAGCAAAGTTGTAGGGGATGTGATTTCTGACAACTTTTGTTTAAAAAAATCCCCCCCCCCAAAAAAAAAGGGGGGGGGGGTTCAAAAAATGAAAATTCTTATCCTTATTGAGCCAACTTAACCACATTTTGTATACATAATCTGTGGGTCACTAAAACTCTAGAAATTCAAAAACTGGGTGCGGGGGGTCAGATGAGGTTCCAGGGGCGTAGTGGGGTGGGGTGTGGCGGGGGCTGCTGTCACGGGGAGTGTGGTCCGGGGGTTCAGGTTAGGGTCCAGAGGGGTGGTGCGGGGGTTGGGGGGTTCAGGGGGCGTGCCCCCTGGCTAGCAAAAGGGCCGCCGAAGGCGGGCCTTGCAACTAGTATATAGTCAAAATTTAGTTAACTTTAATTCAAACAAGACTCAATGTAGTCTAATTTCTAGGCGCGAAAATAAAGATTTCCCTGATATTCAGGAGGAGCCTCAAAATATTCTCTTGCTACCCTGGATGCAATTCAGAAACGAGCCGTCAGGCTAATTAACGATTCTACCCTCACCGACTCGCTGGCTCATCGAAGAAATGTCTCTGCCCTTTCCCTTTTCTATAGATACTATCACGGCAGGTGCTCTGATGAGATAAAATCAATAATTCCCCCAAAGCATGCTTTGCACGTAGCACGCGTTTTGCCGACTCCCAACACTCTTTCGCGGTCAAATTAGAAAAGTGCCGGACCACATCATTCGCCAATACATATATCTCCATGACTTCAAGGAACTGGAACTCTCTCCCAGCCTCTATCTTTCCCAGCACCTATAATCTTCAAACCTTCAAAACCGGAGTGCATAGACACCTACGTCTACACCCTCTCACTTAATCAACTTTCCCTTCTCTTCGGTAATGCAAGGGTCTTTCGAGATCCATAGGAGCTGCATCTTTACTGGCGCACCCCTTCTTGCATTCGATTGCATTAAAAAAAAAAAGTATATATATACATCCAATCGGGTTCTAACGATTTGGATGAAATTCACTGGTTAGGAGGGTTTTGTGTTGGACATTCGATCTGTCACGGTCTCATCTTCGGCTAAGTTGTTTTTGATGGGTTTTTGTTAATTGAAATAATTATTCACAGGTGGTTGTCTCGATAGAAATGTATAATTACATTTTTTTTCAATTTTTTAGTTTTAATTTTTTTCTGACTTATTTTACTGATGAAATTCTTTTCTTATTGTTTCAGGGCCCTTCAACATTATCAGCAACTAATAAAATTGGAAATATGTCCAAAAATATACATGTAAATATATAAAATAGTAGCTTATTTATAATACTTAATATATACATGAAATTTCTTGACGAATCATTTATATTCATCAAAATGAACAAAATGTCCACATCTGTAATATTTATTTTGCAATTTTCTTTCTTTTTTGAATTCAGGGTTCATCTTTTATCTTTTTTTTTGCTCTATTTATGTTATTTTTTAGTTTTAATTATTTTCCGACCTATTATAATGAGTGAATATTGATGAGGCAGTCCAAAATTCAAAAAGAAAAGATAATTTAGACTATCTTTTTATTCATAAAAAGGTTGTTCTCTGTTTGATGCAAATAAACATACACACATATATATCTATATATATAAAATTGAGGTTTTGTCTGTACATTGCTCCAAATCACGCATGCGCATACGCTTCAAGCAAAGTTATGAACGAAAACACCCTCAATAAAATTCCTGTATGTATGTATGTCTGTCTGTATGTTTCCGTGGTTTCTGCGAAAAGTTGCTCACGATTCACGTCAAAACAGCTGAAGGGATTATTATGAAATTTCAAATTTGTATCAGATCTCTTCTAACTTAAGTTTTTAGCTATATAACGTTTTGATATTTTGACCCCAAAAGGGGGTTTGGGGGGGCGCACGAATGAAAATTATCAAATAACTTCTAAACTATTAACTCTACGGCAAATTTTATAATGAGCAAAGTTGTAGGGGGATGTAATTTTTGACAACTTTTGTTTAAAAAAATTCCCCCAAAAAAGGGGGAGGGTGAAAAATATGTAAATTCTTACCCTTGGAGCAAACTCAACCAAATTTTGTAATCTGTGGGCCTCTAGAGAGCTAGAAATGCAAAAACTAACCACCCAAAATGGGGGGGGGGGTCAAAAAATGAAAATTCTTGCTCTTCCCCCAAACTCAACCAAATTTTGTATACATAATCTGTGGGTCACTAGAAGGCTAGAACTACAAAAACTGGGAGCGGGGATGGGTTAGGGCATGGGGTGCGCTGAGGTGGAGTAGGGGGTGGAGCGGGAGGTCCAGGAGGCGTAGTTGTGGGGTGGGGTCTAGGGGGCTAGGCGGGGGGTGCAGGGTTGGTGGAGTGGGGGTTCAGGTGAGGGTCAAGTGGCGAAGTGGGGTGGTACGGGGGTGGGGTACAGGATGGAGATAGCATAAATTATCTTATTTTTTTGAATTTTGGACTGCCTCATCAAAATCCACTCAATTCACTTATCAGCCCATCTCCAAAATTTACTGATGAAATTTGTCTATTATTGTTTCAGGGCCCTTCAACATCATCATCAAGTAATAAAATTGGAAATACGTTAAAAAAAGTAAATATATCAAATAGTAGCTTATTTATAATCCTTAATAATAGATAATATATACATGAAATTTTTTGACGAATCAATTATATTCAACCAAATGAACAAAATGTCCACATCTGTAGTATTTATTTTTAATTTTCTTTCATTTTTGAATTCAGGGTTTATCTTTTATCTTCTTTTTTGCTCAATTTATGTAATTTTTCAGTTTTAATTATTTTCTGACGTTTTTTACTTTCGACCCCCCCCCCCCCCCCCATAACTCAAAAACTATTAGACCTACACACTTGAAATTTTTCATGTCTAATAAGGCCCACTGGAACACCTAGAATGCAAAATTTCATGAATAAATCTATTATATTTATTGAGTTATTAATCTCTGAAAAGTGGCATTTTTAACACTCACTCACATATCAAAAACCTAGAGTAATTCCGCTGATACTAGAATGCTGAAATTTGGCATACTGGTAGAGTTTGGGCTGCAATTAATGGGGAAAATCGAAAAAGTGAAACTTTACCTTTTTCAGGACCTAAAATGAAGGTGTGAAATTTATTATAGGGTTAATTAACATAATATTATAGTGAAAATACAATCAAGCTAGAATGCTGAAATTTTGCATATTGGTAAAGCTTAGCACATTAATAAAGGAGGAAATTGAAAAACCGAAACTTTCCCTTCTTCAGGGTCCGAAATGAAGGGGTGAAATTTATGAAAAACCGACCGGGTTAACAGATATTTTATGAGAAATATTTTAATAATTATTAATATAAATGTTTAAATGTAATTATTTAGATAAATTAAAGGATAAAACTTTTCAAAAATTAATGATATCTGACCAAGAACATAAGTGTGAAAAAGGGGCATATGTTCGGTACCAACGGATTCCCTGACAAGGGAGTTGAGATCTAAACGGGTACCAAGTTCCATAGCAGTTGCTTAAATCATAGTTATAGGGATGTAGAACGTTCTTCAATTGATTTAAAGGAAAATTTGTTACGTTCTTTGATATTAAATTTATAACTTGTCAAGTTTTATATCCAACTAAATTATTTGTAGTATAAAATAGAACTAGCAAAGCTAAATTTTAAGCTTGTATTAAATATCATCGCGTTAAACTAAGTTTTTTTTTTTTTTATAATGATATCTATACAAGAAGAAGTTGCACCGAAAAGGTTCAACCTCTACAGCCCCCGGTCGACCCTTGGAAATAGGAGGAGATTTAGGGATTGGGTCGGATTTGAATGTGTTCGTGGATGCGTGTATTGAAAGATTGAAGGTTATATGTTATTGACTATTATAACTTGCAGGGTTATAAATTCGATATCAAAGAAAGTAACAAATTTTCTTTTAAATCAATTGAAGATCGTTGTTCATCCCTATAGCTATGATTTAAGCAACTGCTATCAAACTTATTACCCGTTTAGATTTCAACTCTTTTGTCTGCGAAGCCGTTTGTACCGAACTTGGCCCCTTTTTCACATTTATGTTTTTGGTCAGATTATTTTTAATTATGTCTGAAGGGTTGTTTTTCATCCCCTCGGGAATCGAACCCGAGTGCCAATAACAGCAATCCCGACCATTTGACTAACCTGTGAGGTGCAAACCCCTCTGACATAAAACGCGTTAAATATTTTACACCAACATTTAAATCTTAATGTGTAAAATTTCGCTATCTAGTGATTTTAAATTTAAACACATAGCCATGCCATATACATAGTTTAAATAAAGGTGGTTGAGTGTTTCGAATTTTGAAGAGATTCCGAGGGGGTGAAAAATAACCCTTCTGGCATAATTAAAAATTATCCATTCCATCGGATCTAATAGATGACACTCTCTTATGATTTTCTAAGAAAATTTAAATCTATTACTATCGGCAACTTGAAATCTCATATTTCTATGTTAAGTAGGTTCTTTCGCGACAATCCACGCAAAAAGTTTTAGCCTCGTAACCACTCTATAAATATGAACGGTGTTAAAATTTTAGGTTATGTTTTTTTAACGTGACTGTAAGCCATTGTTATTATATCCCCTCCACTAAAAATAATCGCCCAAATATGTTTTTTTTTATTTTTTATCAAAAAATTTCAATTTTTTTTTTAATTTACTCCGAATATATTATTCTAACAAAAATTTTTTTCATCAAGATGGTGAAAGTCCTTCAATGAAAAAAAATAAAATAATGATCATTTTCCCACCCTTTCCCTATCTACTCTATGTAAAATGTTTGGTGTGGTAAATCGTCTTCAAATTTTAACAGTGTGTTTATTATGCTTTTAATGATTTATATTCCCAGTTTCGAAGACTTCTTGAATTTTTGCATTTGCGAAAGAACTACCTTAATTAAAAAGACTGATGATCAAGGTCAAACCTTCGAAACTACACTGATTATATTGTAATTATTTTTGATACAGTGGTACCTTGAGATACTAATGTCCTAACATACAAATGTTTTGAGATACGAATTTGCGATGTGCCTTATTTGATGATAGGTATCTCACATTCTTTCATAACATTTTAAAAAGAAGGCAGAAACAGACCTCTCTTGATCGTTACCTTATGAAGGTCTCACGCAGTGAAAGTCAGGAAAGTGAGGCCAAAAAGGCCTGACGTTAAAGTGATGATTAATAAATATTGTGTGTTATTAATAAACAAATTAATAAACATTATGTGTATTATTACTCGTTTATCTATATACAAATTGTGTATATTATTTGTAATTTAACTGTGTTTTGGGTTAGTTTCATACTGCTAGAACGCATTAATATATATTACATTATTTTAAATGGGAAAAATTGCTTTGAGATACGATTTTTTGCCATACGACGATGATCACAGAACGAATTAAATTCGTATCTCAAGGTACCACTGTATAGATATAGCTATTTTTAATTTTATAATAAAAACTTTAAAATCTTTCTAATAATGAATGTTAATTTATTCTCCTCTAGTTCTTATACACCGTTGAACAAAATGAGCCCGATTATGATTGGAAAAAGACGAAAATTAAAATATGGAAGTATTTCGATAATTTAGATGAAAAATATAAACATTCGGAACAATTTATCAATTTTTTAAAATCTAAATTAGAAATGGTAAATAAAAATCCAAAAGAAACACTACAAACTGTAATACATTTAAAAGATGATTTAAAAAGTAACCAGAAAATTAATTTAAATATAAATGATGATGAAACCATACAGAAAATACATAGACTCGAAAAAGTTCTTTGGGTAAGTATTACTCTGTTTAATAATAATTATTGTTAGTCCAGTCAAATTGTGTTTTTATTAGGAAAGTTTTGGGGTAGTTCTGATTTTTTGCATATTTATGTTTTTTGGGGCGCTGAATCCAAATCTGAGGTCTCCCACCAAAATTTCGTGACGCAACATTGTAGAAAATGCAAAAAAAGGTGAAAATTTCCATTTTTTGGCGGTTTTTTGCTTATAACTCGAAAACTATCAACTTTTCGTAAATAACCTTCCTATTCAAAATGAAAGTTCATAAAATTTCCTACAAATTTCATTATTTAGGTTTTTTCTCCGACCAACCGTTCGGGCTCAAGCGCAAAATCCAAGTTTTCGACCTCGGCAGCCCCCCGGATCACCCAAAAACTCGCACTTTTTTCGATATTTTCCCATTTTGACCATGAAGGAGCAGGTTTTCGACAAAGACCACTCTATACATTTTTAAACTAGATTAAATTTGCTACAATTAAAATAAAGTTTCATCTTAATTGGATAAATGTAATCCGTGCCGCAATGAGGTTGAAGTTTTGAAAATCTGCAGTTTTTCCTTCATAAAATGAAAACCACTTGATTTCTATCTCATTCTCCAGAAAATTTTGTTGTCTTGAACGTTTACTTGTACCACTTTTTTGATAAAACTCTTAGATTTATAGATATCCAGCATTTTCCATGACAGGATATGATCCGAATCCTCAGAAGTGTCATGGAAAATGTAGGATATCTATAAATCTAAGAGTTTGATCAAAAAAACGTAAACTTTCAAGTCAATAAAAATTTCTAGAGAATGAGACATGAAATCAAGTTTCTAAGTATGGGTGGTTTTATTTTATGAGAGGAAAAATTGCGATTTTTTGCAAAAATTGCAGTTTTACTTAGGGAAAGTGGTGTAGGTTTTAGGTGAAACATGATATTAATTAATAAAGTAAAGGGTGTGTGATGATGGACTGATAATCCGAAATATATTGAGTATGTATAAACCTCTTTTGAGTTTTATTTCATTCACTGTGAAACTACACACCCTTTACTTTATTAATTAAAAATTGCAGTTTTTCAAAACTTCAACCTCGTTGCGGCACGGATTACCATTTGTCCAATTAAGATGTAACTTGGTTTTAATTGTAGCAGATTTTTTGCATATATATGTTTTTTGGGGCGCTGATTCCAGATCTGAGGTCCCCCAACAAAATTTCGTCACGCAACATTGTAGAAAATGCAAAAAAAGGTGAAAATTTCAATTATTTGGCGGTTTTTTGCTTATAACTCGAAAACTATCAACTTTTTGTAAATAACCTTCCTATTCAAAATGAAAGTTCATAAAATTTCCTACACATTTTATTATTTAGGTTTTTTTCTCGGATCAGCCGTTCGGGCTCAAGCGCAAAATCCAAGTTTTCGACTTCGGCAACCCCCCCGGATCACCCAAAAACTCGCAATTTTTTTGATTTTTTTTCCATTTTGACCATGAAGGAGCAGGTTTTTGACAAAGACCAGTCTATACATTTTTAAACTAGATTAAATTTGCTACAATTAAAACCAAGTTTCATCTTAATTCGATAAATGGTAATCCGTGCCGCAACGAGGTTGAAGTTTTGAAAAACTGCAATTTTTAATTAATAAAGTAAAGGGTGTGTAGTTTCACAGTGAATGAAATAAAACTCAAAGAGGTTTATACAAACTCAATATATTTCGGATTATTAGTCCATCATCACACACCTTTACTTTATTAATTAATATCATGTTTCACCGAAAACCTACACCACTTTCCCTAAGTAAAACTGCAATTTTTGCAAAAAATCGCAATTTTTCCTTCATAAAATAAAAACCACTCATACTAGAAACTTGATTCCTGTCTCATTCTCTAGGAAATTTTATTGACTTGAAAGTTTACTTTTTTGATAAAAGTCTTAGATTTATAGATATCCTACATTTTCCATGACATTTCTGAGGATTCGGATCATATCCTGTCATGGAAAATGCTGGATATCTATAAATCTAAGAGTTTTATCAAAAAAGTGGTACAAGTAAACGTTCAAGACAACAAAATTTTCTTGAAATGAATAGAAATCAAGTGGTTTTCATTTTATGAAGGAAAAACTGCAGAAGTCGAAAACTTGGATTTTGCGCTTGAGCCCGAACGGCTGGTCCGAGAAAAAAACCTAAATAATAAAATGTGTAGGAAATGTTATGAACTTTCATTTTGAATAGGAAGGTTATTTACAAAAAGTTGATAGTTTTCGAGTTATAAGCAAAAAACCGCCAAATAATTGAAATTTTCACTTTTTTTTGCATTTTCTACAATCTTGCGTGACGAAATTTTGTTGGGGGACCTCAGATCTGGAATCAGCGCCCCAAAAAACATATATATTCAAAAAATCAGAACTACCCCAAAACTTTCCCCATGAGGAGCCCATTTGAGCACAAAATGACTGGACTATATTATTTGTTTTTTTTCTAACAAAATATTAAATTATTCTTTTGTAATTTTTTCAGAAATTAGAAAGACATATAAAAAAATATGAAACTGCAGAAATAGATTTTTCTAAAGACGAAGACTGTGATGAAAATTCCTACTATATAAAACTAGAAAGATTTACACATTTTATTTTATATACATATATATAATTAGTGCAAATCTAAAACAAGATATTTATATAATTTATTTAAATGAAATATATTAAAAAAATATTTAAGTATATAAAATTAAATATTCTTATTCAGGGGGTTAATTTTACGATCGAATTGATAAAAGTTGCTGGGACTATATTCCTCTAATTGTGAATTAAGACTTGCACTTAAATCACTATTAAATGAGCAATTTTTCTAAATATATATACCGGGTGAGTTTTTTATCTTGAGACAGTCTTATAACTCAAAAACAGTGCATTATATGGAAGTTTTATATAAAAGTTTATTTATAAGGAGGGAAACTAAACTACGCTATTGTTTGTCGACCTAGAACAAGCTTTCAATGTCAAGTTCTGTTTTTTAAATAGAACCCTATATTTATCGTTGCGTCTAGTTCACCTACAAAAGAAACTGAACAACTTTCATAAGAACTATTTTTTTATACATCAAATAAACAAAAAATCATGAATCAATTAGATATCAAAAAAAATTCCTAATAATTATTTTTAACAATTATTTAACTTAATTATCAAATATTAATGATTAAATAAATGATTATATAATAATTAATAATTTAATAATTTTTCGACACTGTTCTGAGACATTCCAGAGTGTATTGCAAGTCTTCTGGATGAATTCCAGTTCCAATTTCCTTATTTTGGCCTTTTCCAGTTTCCAGTTTCTTCGTAGGCTTTACATTTCCTGATTTTTTTTTCTAAACAGATTTTACAACACAATAAAATGAAGCTTGTGCGGGTGTATTCCTATGGCAGCCCCAAAACACTTGTTACACATTCACCGCATAAATTAAGACCATTTCAATTCTGTCTTCAACAAAAATATGCTCCATTTTTATTATGGTAATACAATATAACTATCTACTGGATTGACACGAGAAATAAACTTTTTTAAACTCAAGAATTTTAAATAATTCTATTAAGTAGAAAATAATCTCTTAAATCTGAGTATAACGAAGTTTTTTTTTTTTTTTTTGGGCTTTTCGGCCTTTTTAGCCATAAGCCACTTTACGATACTATATATTTATTTTTCAAATTTGTCTCTACTCCCGGGGTCAGATTTTAGCTGGATGCCTCGAGTCGGATTCGAACCCGGGTCCCCTGGTTAGCTCGCTGTCATGCTACCGCCTAGCCTACCCGACCCCCCACGAAGTTTTAATATCATTATAAACACTTATTTTCATTGTTGTGACTTTTCGATCTAATGATTATTTATTTAATAATTAATTATTTAATCATTATTATTTTATAATTAAGTTGAATAATTGTAAAAAATAATTATTAAGAATTTTTTTGAGATCTAATTGATTCATGTATTTTGTTTATTTGATGTCGATTAAAAAATAGTTCTTATGAAAGTTGAACAGTTTTTTTTGTAGATTAAATAGGCGTTTAGAAAAATATAGGGTTTTATTTAAAAAACAGAACTTGGCATTGAAATACCCTTAAAAGCTTGTTCTACGTCGACAAATAATAGCGTAGTTTAGTTTCCCCCTCGACATAAACATACTTTTATTTGAAACTTTTTTTCTATATAATGCACTGTTTTTGAGTTATAGGACTGTCTGTCTCAAGATAAAAAACTCACCCGGTATATATAAATATATTTATTTATTTATATAGGATCGGTTTCTCGATGAAAATTACAAATTAGGGGGTTTTGGGGTCGACAAATCGATCTGCCAGAGGTCTCAGCTTCGGGGAAACTTTAATTTGATAGGATTTTTTCTTAATTAAACTAATTATTCATAGGTGGCTGTATGTCAATAAAAATGTATAATTAAATTTTTTATTCAATTAATTGTTTTTTTAATTTTAAAACCCCACTAATCTTTAATTACAAATATTATTATATTTTTTTTTATTTTTTTTATTTTTTTTTTTTTTTTTTTTATTATTTTTAATGATATTGATGAGAACAGGAGATACACCAGAAGGTGGATCCCCTAAAGGCCTGTATGGGCTGGCCCCTCCATCGTGTAAAGAACAGAGTAGAAGGAAAAAGAAGCCGGGATCACGTGCCAATCTCAGAAACTTAGATACAATTCAGTATCCAATTTACTAAGGTTTTAGGGGCTTCGAGCATATATTAAAATTCGAAAATTTAATTAATTAGAGATATTTTCTATTGAAGATGGAGTGGTATAAATCATTGATGCAAATTTGAAAGAGAAACGTCCAAAATTTAAAGTTAAGAAAGCCATGCTAAAAGAGACATTAGAATTTATTTGAATACTCTAAATGTTCGTATTTTAATTGGTTTAAGAAGCCTATCTGAGAGTGTACCTAAACTTTTTGAACTAAATTTGTAAAAGTCAACAATTTTTCTAAATAAATCGAATTTCTTTATGACCATGTTTTTAGAATTGCATTATATATTATAAATATATTTCATTTTGATTACCTATTAAAAATGATACATAATTTATTTATTATTATTTATTTTTTATTCTAGATTTAAAGAACGATTTGTCCAAGTTCATAAAAACTTTGTTCATTAAAGAAAGAACAGCCTGTTCGTGGAATTAGTCTATATCATGTAGAAGTTAACCGTATGTGTTTTTTCCCCACAATTTATAAAAACTAATATATATAGGATAATCATAAGTTTCCTATATTTGATTCAATCGCGAATCGAATGCAGGTGATTTTTGTCAAATATTAAGTGAATAATAATAATAATAATAATAATAATAATATAATAATAATAATAATATCTGAACTTATATATTTCTAACTTGAAATAATGAAGTTAAATAAATTTATAATTTTCTCATTAATATATTAATGAGAAAATTATAAATTTAATATTGGATATTTTTTAGACAAATTAACTTTTAAACGTTAGTTTTAATTTTTTCTTAAAGCAATTTGAACCGCGAAAGTTAAATAATATAATTTTTTTTTATATAAATTTTATTTATCTTAACCAATTATTAACACAATTGTCAAAAGATTTGTTATTTCACATACTTAAGGCACACATTAGGAAAATATTTAACAAATATAATCCTCACTTAACAATATATATACAATAATAAGATTAATATTATCCAAATGGAATAATTAATATAATTTGTTAAATAAATAGTTCATAAGTTTTTCTTCTTTTTAGTCGACGAACATTATCATCAATGTTGAGCATTTGTTTCATTTCTTGATTTTCCTGTTTGTGTAGACGTTAGTGGTGTCTAACGGCATATTTGTGCATTTCTTCTGAGACTGCATCGAGGTGTAGATCTCGATGCAGGTCACTATTTCTGATGTACCAAGGGGCATTTACAAACTTCTTAGGACTTTATTTTGAAATTTTTGAAGTTATACTTCTTTTGGCGCGTTTGGATGAGAGTGAATTTGTGACCTGCGCGCGCAGATGTCTCAAAAATTAACATGATGAAGTTGGCTACAGAATAGAATAAATAATATATTCCTTTAACAAAACGTGTTGTTATTTTCAAATTCAATAAGCCAGTTGATGTGGATGTGAAATATATTATTTATATTAATAATCAATTCTTAATAATTATATATTATATTTTTGAATAATATATATATTTGTCAGTTACAAAAACTGTGTAAAGAAGTATAACTTCTAACGCGTGTACATAAGTACACACACACTTTTTGTATAATTTCTATATTGGATTTTTTGTACAGCCTCATAATTGATTCCCGTATGTCCATACGGGTTTCAAAATTTGACTATAAATTAAAATTTTATTTTTCACAGACAGCTCTGAATTGCTTTCAAGTAGCCAGTAAAGTTTTCGAAATTTGATGTTAAGTTCTTGTTTTTTTCTTTACGTCTTCTTTCCACTTTAGTTTTGCTAATCTAGAGTCATGCCTAGATACTTAGCTGTATTGGCATAAGGTATTCTTTGGTGATTAATTTGGATAGGAATAGTAACTATTTTTTTATAGGTAAAATTGATATGAGTTGACTTTGTTTCATTGAGCTTTTATTCGCCATCGTTTGGTCCATTGGTTGATTTTGTTTATGGCACTTTGTAGCTTAGCTGTAACTTCATAAACATTTTCATCGACTGCAAGGAGTGCTGTATCAAAAGCAAATGTAGCTATAGCAGCATTCTCATCAAGTGGAATGTCATTTGTAAATAACAAATATAGAGTTGGGCCAAGAACACTGCCCTGAGGCACTCCAGCAGATATTTGCTTTAGTTCAGAATGCTCATCGCCATGGCTCACCAACAAAAGAACTGATTGGAATAAATTTAGAAGAAAGCTCGAGGAGTTTATAAACCTCCAAATACCACTAACGACAAAAGAGCAAATTTGATAAAGAAGTTGAGCAATTCGTAGCTGATAGACAACAAGCAGCAGAGGAAAGCACACCATCAGTACGAGAAAATATTTCTCATAAAATATTCTATCCATTTGAAATAAAAGAACTTATCTTGTCAAAAAGGAAAGCTCGAAGAAAGTGGCAACAATCCAGACACCCCGATCACAAAGCCACCAAGAAAATTAGAAGACCCAAAATTCAAGATTCCCCTGGAAATGGGCCAGGAGTTCAAAACAAAAATCGGATATTTTTGCTGATTATTTCATAAATGTTTTTAAACCTAATCCACCTTTAAATTCTAATGATAATCCTACCTTCATACATAAAACTGACCAAAAAGAAATTCCTCTTGTTGCCTTAAAAGAAGTTAGGAATACTATCTCCTATAACTTAAATGCAAAGAAAGCTCCCGGTTACGACCTCATAACTGGGTACATCATGAAAGAGCTTCCCGAAGTAGCCCTTTATAAACTACAATACCTCATAAACGCTTGCTTTAAGCTTAGGTATGTGCCTCACCACTGGAAAATTGCTGAAGTGATACTTATTCTTAAGCCTGGAAAGGAGCCTACAGAAGTGGCCTCTTATCGACCAATATCATTGTAACCGATTTTGTCAAAAATCTTTTGAAAAACTATTATTAGGGAGACTTATGGAAATTAATACCTTCACACCAATTTGGCTTCAGAAATAAACACTCCACGATTGACAAAGTACACCGAATAACTAATATCATTGAAAAAGCTTTTGAAGAAAAAAAGTCTGTGCCGCAGTTTTTCTTGATGTTGCTCTGGGTTTTGACAAAGTTTGGCATGAAGGCCTTTTAGTCAAACTACATGAGTATCTACCTGAACAGTTCACGAGGGGGTGGGGGGTTATTAGGGGCAAGGGGGGGGGAATGTAACTTATGTACTAGGGAAATTGGGCTTTATATTGTTACGTTATCTTAGTTTAATCTGCTTCGCTATTTGTTGATGGGGTGGGTGTGTCCCTCAGTGTCTGATCCAAGTGGCACGTCCCTAAAATGGAGAATGAAATCTTAGGTGATGAGTGAAGGATGTATGGAAATGGGCTTCCTGGTACTAATACTATAAATAATGTTATACAGACCAGCGGTTATGAGACAATGAGATGTTTTATTGATGGATTGTACAATGCACTCTGTATCCGTATTGCAGGCGAAGTCCTGAGAGGAGCCTCCGGTGTGGGTGTGCTCGTTGTATACTCCTTGTACTCGAGGAATCAGCGCGTAGGTGTGTGTGTCGCGCCTCCGGGTGTGTAGATATGTATATATACAAGATAGTAAAGCTCTCCTATTCACTCCTGGCTCTTGAAGTCAATCACGGCGGGACTTGAAGGTAAAGGTATAGGTATTTGTATACCTTCTCTTCGATTCCTCTGGCAGTGTATGCTCACTCGATTAGCCTCTCTCCTGTCAAAACTGCGGAACTTGAATATAAAGTATATGTGTAGGTGTATTCAGAGCCACATTGATAGCAGTAGATGCTCACTCATTCGCCGCACTCATGTCAATACTCTTCTCTGTTGTTAATCACCGGTCATTTGCTATGTTTTCCCAGAACTCATAAGTCTCCCTTGTTCGATGATTAATCGATTGCCTTAATTAGACTTAATGATGAATAAAAATAAGAATTTAACTAATTATCAAAATAAATTATCGTTCAACTCCAGGACCATTGCATACATCATGAAAGAGCTTCCCGAAGTAGCCCTTTATAAACTACAATACCTCATAAACGCTTGCTTTAAGCTTAGGTATGTGCCTCACCACTGGAAAATTGCTGAAGTGATACTTATCCTTAAGCCTGGAAAGGAGCCTAAAGAAGTGGCCTCTTATCGACCAATATCATTGTTGCCGATTTTGTCAAAAATCTTTGAAAAACTATTATTAGGGAGACTTATGGAAATTAATACCTTCACACCAATTTGGCTTCAGAAATAAACACTCCACGATTGACCAAGTACACCGAATAACTAATATCATTGAAAAAGCTTTTGAAGAAAAAAAGTCTGTGCCGCAGTTTTTCTTGATGTTGCTCTGGGTTTTGACAAAGTTTGGCATGAAGGCCTTTAGTCAAACTACATGAGTATCTACCTGAACAGTTTTTCGAAATATTGCGATCTTATATCAAAGATAGACGCTTTCGAGTTCGCCATGGCGATGAGCATTCTGAACTAAATAATATAACCAAAAATTTCTAATATGTAGAAGTATTAACATAAGAAATTATTGATTATATTATTTAACTTTCGAGGTTTAGATTGCTTTAATATCCGATACTTTTATTTTACTAAACATGATGTTACTATTCGAGATGAAATTCTACTTAAAACAAAATCATTAGATTATAAATATAAAATTTGATTCAATGTTCAATTTTTCAACATATTACTTATTCTTAATAATATTAATAATTTTTTTTTTTTTTTTTTTTAGATACCCCTTTTAAAGATTTGAATGAAGAAATCGAGCAAAATATATTAAAAAGAAAAAAATTTCCTGATTTCAAGGATATACATAATATTATAGAAAATTATAATAAAAATAATAATTCGAAATTGGATTCGATAGAAGTTATTGAATATGGTATGTTTGGAATTAAATTTATTTTTCATTAACCAAATGAGACGGAGCTAAAATAATGTTTTTCACCTAATTTGTGAAATTGCCTTTTTCTGAAAATAGACAACATTTTCCATGAATTAATGAAATAACTTAATGATTTTTTAAATTAAAAAATGTCATCAATCTATCGGTAGTTTTATTTAAGGAATTAAAACCATTTATATATAATATTTTATTTATCTAAACTAAACAAAAGTGCATATCTAAATTATATTGGCTTTTTATTTATAAATTTTTTTTTTTCTCTTCCTGGCCTCGGAATGAATTCCATTATAGCCAGTCTACCATGAGTTTATAAACTATCAAATAGTATCACAGACAATGAAAATAATAAATAAATAAATAAAACAATAAATTAACAAATAAATAATAAACAAGTAAATATTGTATAAATAGAACAATAAACTAATAAATAAATAATGAAAAAATGTCACAAATAATAAAACATTCACAGCCAAAATATAAATTAAGTATAATAACTGCAGTTGTCAATTGTACTATAGCTTGATCTTATTTGCTAGGATAAACCTAATCAATGATTTGTTTATTTCCTCTCTCTCGAAAGACAAAAGATGCGCCAAATTCCATGGCCTTTGAACATCGTTGGCATTGGCAATCAATTCACCCTCTAATCTATACTCTAAATCTAAATTTTGGACAACTAAATATCATATGATTGAGACATCCCCATGATATACCATCACATGAACACTCTCCCTTATCATACAGTCCTATTTTAAAAAGATGATTTTTATAAATTAAAACATTGTTTAAAAATTATCGATTATTTACTAAAAATAAAATTTTTATCAAATAAGAAAAAGAAATAATGTCTTGATATCTTGATTTCTATCTTATTCTTAAATTTTTGTTGACTTGAACGTTTACTTGTACGATTTTTTTGTTAAAACTCATAGATTTATAGATATATAGGATATTATCTGAATCCTCAAAAGCGTCATGGAAAATGCTAGATATCTATAAATCTAAGAGTTTTAACAAAAAAGTGGCACAAGTAAACGTTCAAGTAAATAAAACTTCCTAGAGAATGAGATAGAAATCAAGTGGTTTTCATTTTATGAAGGAAAAACTGCGATTTTTTGAAACAATGGATCATTTCCTGTCATGGAAAATGCTGGATATCTTTAAAACTACAAAAAGTAAACGTTCAAGTAACAAAATTTCCTAGACAATAAGATAAGAATCAATTTTCTAGGATGAGTAGTTTTCATTTTATGAAGGAAAAACTGCGTTTTTTTTTGCAAAAAATTCAAAGCTTCAACCTCATTGAGTCACGGTTTACCATTATCCAATTAAGATGAAACTTTGTTTAAATTGCAGCAAATTTAATTAAGTTAAAAATGTATAGAGTCGTCTTTACGAAAACGTGCTCCTTCATGGTCAAAATGGGGAAAAATCTAAAAAAGTACGAGTTTTGGGGATATTTAAAAGTGATCCCGAGGGCTGTTTTTCGACAGGCGCTAGTACCGGTTCTACTGAACCTAAATAGATGAAATGTTACCATTTTACGCGTAGTTGTAAGAGCTTTAATTTATATAAAGGGTATCTTTTTGATTTGATAAGCCGTTTTAGAGTTATTCAAGAAAACTGAAAAAACTCAGAAATTTTCCC
This sequence comes from Forficula auricularia, assembly GCA_024734495.1. Taxonomy (NCBI): domain Eukaryota; kingdom Metazoa; phylum Arthropoda; class Insecta; order Dermaptera; family Forficulidae; genus Forficula; species Forficula auricularia. The sequence continues at coordinate 367,843 of JALMQS010000817.1, read as the reverse complement.
ATTTTGAGGCTCGTAGAAAAATTTCCACAATATAGATTTGGGGAAAAACTTAGGGTAACAATATCGGAGTACCAATAAAGATATTCCAGCAATAAATTCTTTACCGGGAATTATTTCCTGTTAAAATCGTAATTTGCCTGGACTATTAACTATTTGACCGTTTTTGTTTCTTCTGCCTCCCCAGTATACCAAAAACTTTTATGTAATTTTAATAAATTTTCTGATGAGCCAAACATTGGGGAAACTAGTAAAAAATAAACATGTTTATATATAAATGTCTTAAGTTTTATTTATCTATTTTTACTTTACCATACAATCGCGCATGAAAAAAGTGTTTTTTTTGCTCTTTTTTTCGAAATATCTCAAAAACGGTTGAGGCTATTTTGATTAAAAAAAAATTGGGCGAAACCATGGGATTTCAGTCTACAAAAAAGCTCTAATAAGTGAATATCGAAAAAATTATATTTTTCGAGAGATAATAACTGTTTTGTCAAAATGTCTGTTAGTTAGTCTGTGAGTTACCAAATTTTGTGGACGAGTTAGCTCAAAAACTAGTTTGAATATCAAAAGCAAATTTCACACGTAGTTGGTGCATTGAGATTAAAAGCTGATTATAATTTGGTGCATATCGACCCAAAATTAAGGAGGATGGAGGGGGGTTAAGAATTAAAATTATAATATTTTCAAACTAAAAAACAAGAGAAATGAACCTATAATAACGAAAATATTTTTTTTTCTGGGGCCAAAAAATAAAAATCTAGGCCATTTGAGCAAACTCAACCAAATTTTGTATACATAATCAGTGGGCCCCCAGAACACTAAAAATTCAAAAACAAACCGACCAAAATGGGAGGGCGGAAGTGGGTGGGAGGTCAAAAAATGAAAATCTAGACCCTTGGACCAAACTCACAACTAGAAGTGTATGGTAAAGTCAAGTGGATGGCCACATCAGAACGTGTCAATTTATTTTCTTGATGTACGAAACCATAAAAAATTCTCATAAATTAATTTTCTCACTCCCCTAAAATCTATACTATTCTATTAAGGTAGTTGTTCCACCAAATGGGTTTTCTTAGGATTTTTTTGAAATTTAGACAGATTATTATTTAAATACTTCTGCATCGATTGGTGGCAAAACGAAATTTATGATCAATATTGTTCCGGAGATATTAAATTTCAAAAATCGAGTTTTTCAGACTCTTATACATTGCACTATACGGGATTTCGGAAAGTTTACATACATATTTAATTATAATTAAGAAACTCTTCTTACCATTTTTATAAAAAACTAAACCAACATTAAACAATAACCAATACATATTTTAAGAACAATTTTGATTCATAGTTACAACACAGTTTCTGAGATAAATGAATAAATAATGAAAAATGTATAAAAAATCTACACTAAAAACAATTTGGCAACAGCGCATTTATTTAACCAGCGAAGATGTATAAAGCGCGCATGCGCTAGATTTTTTCATAATTTTCATAAGGTGTAACGTAGGCGTTGATTACATTTGTTAAAAAATAACAAAACGATTTTTATAGAAATTTAAAATGTATTTTATCTGTGATTTTAATATAAAAATATTCAATCTCTTACAAATCTGCCAGATTTGTCAAAGCAGTACGGAATTGGCTAGTAGTGGTACATAAACAGCAAAATGTTTTGGGCTTATGAATTATGAATCCTTATTGACTGTTCTATATACTCTAGCATTAACTTTTTGCTAGTATTGTCGCGAAACAACAACCTTAAAAACAAGTTTAATATTTATTTATATATTTAATTTTAATTTTAGCCTTCGATATTAGCCATTTTTGTCATTATAGTGCATGAAAAAAAATGTTTAAAAATACCATTAAATAAATTCTATTTTTTTTTTAGCTAAGAAAATTTTTGAATCTGTCGGTTTACAAATAAAAAGGCGAAGATGTTTTGATTTCTATCAAAATATGGGTTCACTTTCAAGAGATCAAGTTGAAACAGACCCAGCGGATGTTGATAAAGAATTAGCTGAAAAACTTAAAGAGAATGCTAAAATCTTCAAAAAACAACTTTCCTCAGTAAGTAGTAGAACAAATGTATATTTGAATGCAGAAAATCAATCATTGAAAATAAAATTTTCTTATTCAAAATATAGGATATAAGATATAGGTGTCTTCTTCAAATTACTAAAAAATAGTTTAGAACCGTTTTATGAATTCTGCTCGGGCGAGGGGTGGATAGGGTTGTTGGGGCGGAGAGCTATCGGAGCTGGAGAAGGGGAGATGGTTCAGGGGGCAGGGATTGGTTTGATGGGGATCCAGAAGAGCTTTCTGAAATTTAATTGAGAATTCTAAAATACAATTGGGGTTTTCTGAAATTAACTTGATATTTTCTGAAATAAAATTGGAAAAGGTGAGAGAATTGTAGAACAAATATAATATATTATTTTTAATTGCAATTAAGTTCAAAACTTCGCGCTGTCTGAGCGGGTCAAAACGTTGGCAAATAATAAATTTAAATTTATTTAATTCTGGCTTCAAATAAAAATCGACCTTTTAAGTTGAATTTAAAATATACTATATATATATTTGTCTAGATTAATTTGCCGCAACGCTAAGGTAATGCTGCCGAGAGAGAGCGCCATCGGTATATTTGCGGCAAATTTGAAATATAATCGTAATTTGGACTCAAATTTCGAAATGAAAGACTCCAATTGATTTTAAATTAAGAAACATTAAATATATTGATAATTATTACCCCCCCCCTTCACCACTCAAAAATTAAATATTCAATTCGCTTTTCTTTGCGCACAGAAAAAGAAATCAATCACATCTTATTTGATTTATAAATTATTTGTTTATTTTTTAATAATTTGCCACTTTTTTATAATTTTTTAAAAATCTAAATTTTGTTATTCTTATTTTTTGATTTTTACAAAATTAAACGACTTAAGACACGCATGCCCACATGAGTTTCTCATTGCAATACTGGAGCAGCCTGTCATACAAACAACACTTGATCTCTTTTAAATATTTGGAGCCTTATATCGATTATCGATCCCAAATTTTAAAAAAATGATATAATATAATTCTCCTCCTCACACGATCCCACTTATTTAAATAAATATATTTCCACACAAAAATATCACAATGCTGTAGATCATAGAAAAAAAAATACTTCCAGATTCATATCTAGAGCCTCATTTCTGTAGCTGTGTCAGGACGAAAATGAGGCGAAACTTTTAAGAGACTATGTATTTTCGGGAGTTTACAGGTATACATTTGGAGTGTGGTTTTTTAAGAGGAATAAAATTTTCGGACCGAGACGCCGCCCGCCAGGGCAGCAACCCGAAGGGCCGAGCTTGGAGGGCGTGCCGAAGGCACGCACGAAAATCTCGTAAAATAATATGGTACTTACGTATTAACGCCACAGCAGCGCCAATCTACACCTAAAATTTTAGAGATAAATAGAATAAATAAGTTCCCCTCTGTCAAAAAAACAACTTGAATAGGTTCGGTTTATGATCTCCGTTCGATTAGATAAAAAAATGCGTTCCTAAACAAACCTTGCGGTGGCGTTAATGTACCCGCATTTTTTATATCATCAAACCGAGATCATAAACCGAACCTATTCAAGTTGTTTTTTGACAGAGGGAACTGATTTATTCTATTTTATGATTTATCTCAAAAATTTTAGGTGTAGATTGGCGAAATTTAAAAACCGCCAAATCTGTAGCTGCGGTGGCGTTAATACGTAAGTATCAATAATATTAATATATCACTTTTAAATAAAGCAAAAAATTACCGATTACTTTTATTATCGCTTGAAATCGGATTCAGGATTATAAGCCAAAATATAATGAACAAACTAGAAAATTTTAACTTATTTTCTTATTTGTCTAACATGAATCTTTCGTCTAGATTAAGATTAATTAAATACAAAATTTTTATATAATTAAACCCACTTACGAGGCTTTGTAGATGTATTTATGGTCTACAGAGTAGGTTAAGTGGGGAAATTAATTCTGAAATAAGTAAAGCATCTCTATTTATATTTAAAAGATGTTTAATGTGTTCAGAAACATGTTCTTTAATTTTATAAGCTTTGGCATGTTTAAGGAGGTTCTTTCGCGACAATCCACACAAGTTTTAGCCTCTTAACCACTCTATAATTATGAACGGAACTAAAATTTTAGGTTATGTTTTTTTAACGTGACTATTTTTCACACTACGAAATCTCTATATGGATACACACATACTAGCCGGATCGTTTCCAAGCCATTGATATTATATCCCCTCCACTAAAAATAATCGCCCATATATGTTTTTTTTTCTATTTTTTATCAAAACTACGAGGTAAATAATTTCAATTTTTTTTTTTAATTTACTCCGAATATATTATTCTAACAAATATTAGTTTTTCATCAAGATGGTGAAAGTCCTTCAATGAAAAAAATAAAATAATGATCATTTTCCCACCCTATGTAAAATGTTTGGTGTTGTAAATCGTCTTCAAATTTTAACAGTGTGTTTATTATGCTTTTAATGACTTATATTCCAAGTTTCAAAGACTTCTTGAATTTTTGCATTTGTGAAAGAACTACCTTAAGCAAAAAAATAAAGAAGAAAAGTTTTAATTTATCTATAATCTTTAAAGAATTTGGTGTCGGTTCTAGGTGAAACATTTTAATAGATAATAAGTAAAAATATATTTTTACTTATTGTCTATTTAATTTATCTGAATTTATTCGATATATTTTTATTATTACTTGAAAACTGACAGATTCAGGATTACTAGAAAATTGTAAGTAATTTTCTTATCTGTCCAACCTGAATGTATTCTCTAGTTTAAGATTAATATACTATATATATGTTTGTCTAGATTAATTTTTAACAACGCTTAGAGAAATTTCTCTAAAAAAATTACCCTCTTGCCTAGAATCGAACCGACGAACTCTTGAACTATGGTCATCAGCTCTAACCACTAGACCAATGTCACATTAATATTTATACCTTGATTTCTTTTACTAAAACTATATATTTTTGATTTAGACTTTGTGTCGAGATAATATTGTATTCATTTGAACTCGAATGAAAATGAAAAAACACCAATAGATTTTAAATTAAGAAACATTAAATATATATTAATTAACGAGGCAAATTTGAAATACAATTCTCAGCTAGGATTTTAAACTGATGGCTCCAATCGATTTTCATTAACCAGGCAAATTTGAAATATATATATTCGAATTTTGAAATGAAAGACTCCAATTCATTTTAAATTAAGAAACATTAAATATATTGATAATTGTTCCTCCCCCCCCCCCCCTCGCCACTCAAAAATTAAAGATGCGAAACTTTTAAGAGACGATGTATTTTCGGTAGTTTACGGGTATACATTTGGAGTGTGGTTTTTTAAGAGGAATACAATTTTTGGACCGAGACGCTGCCCGGAGGGCCGAGCTTCGAGGGCGTGCCGAAGGCACGCACGAAAAGCTCGTATTAATATATTATATTAATCTTCTTTCCAAATTGATCCCTTGCACCGAAACTCTGTAAGTTGTTCGAAAGTTTTCTTTCACACCGTCGTAGAATTAAGGTTGTCGGCGAAACGTCGCTAAATAAACTTATAAATAGTACCTAGCGGACCGTCGTTGCTAGATAAATTTTTTCTTTAAGTAAAAGCAATATATTAATATTATTTTTAATTTTAAATTCAGGTCGATTTTTATTTGCAACCAGAATTAAATAAAATGTAATTTATATTTTTCCCAACGTTATGATATTTGGACCGGCTTCGACCATCCTCAAGCTATCGCTATCCACAAAATTTTAAACTTAATTGCAATTACAAATAATATTAATATACACGGAGGTTGCTTCGTGGTTCCTGAAGAAGGAGGGTCTATCCTGCGAATCATCAATTTTTTAAACAAATTACCAATTAATCTACCATTCCCACTTCAATAGAAAATACCGCTCAATAATTAAAATTTCTAATTTTAATATATAATAATGTTTATAATAAGTATTCCAATAAATTACACCTTATTTGATATGTGTTAATTTTTTCTTTCCTCACTACCCCTGGGCTGCCTTCCATTACATTCAATTATTATTAATAATTTTTTTATTTTCACAGGTAATTGAAAAGTACTGTATCGCTGAAAGGACAAAACAAATAGTTGCTGAAGAAATACCCGATAATATTGCTTCTTCAGAGGGTGAAGAAGGAGAAAGCGATAAAGAAGACAAACCACAAGATGATGATGATGTAGAAATAAAAGATTAAAAATTCTTTATGTAAAAAAACACTCTGAAAATGTTTAAGCAAAGATCAATTAAGATGAAATTTGTCGAGGTCCAGACCTAGCCAGATCGTTTTCTCATTCTCAAAACTTGTTAATGGATTTTGTTTCATCAAGATCGGTAGAGCCGTTTTCACAATAGAACTAAGATACAAATATCTACTCTTATTAAACGACCAAAAATTATTTGTATATATGTATATATATGTAGAAGGCGGGGTTTCACCCCCTTCGTTCATAGGGGTTAAATAACACACTTATTCATTCTTTATATATATTTATTAACAAAAAAAAGGGGGGGGGGGGTAATACATTTTCGTGTCTAGGGGTCATCGTTAAACATCATAATACACATCGTTAATTAATACATCGTTTTGGTTACAACCATCTTTAAGCAAAGCCCGTATTCAACTGTAAACTATAAACTAAACAAATCGACAAACTGCACTTAACTTATATCTAAATCAAGGCGATATTAGGCGGGCTCTCATTGGCTCACAGAGCTCAAGCGTCTCAGTCTCTTTTCGCGTAAATATTTCGTGAACGTGCCAACATCTGTCATTCTTGCTCCGAACAAAGAACATCTCTATGGGAAATTGCTCTCCCAGGCGACCCAACGCCTGCAAGAGCCTTATCCTGGTAACAAGATGCGCTTTCGCAGATATTAGCTTTTTATTCACTAGCAAAGCGGTCCTATTTTAAAGTAAGTGGATTTTTCATTATTTCATTGGCGAACACATATATATTGAGACATCATTCTTATTTTTAAAAAGCATTTGAACAATTGTTCTTTTCAGAACTAAACTTATTATTTTAAAAAAGCATTTTCATCAATAGTCTTTTTAAAGACTAACTCTGTTTCAATATACTGTATGTGTTTGCAACTTCTTTTAACTTCCTACATATATATTTGTATCTTAGTTCTATTTTGAAGACGGCTCTATCGATTTTGATGAAACCAACTCTATTAACAAGTTATGAGGATGAGAGAACGATCTGGCTAGGTCTGGACCTCGACAAATTTAATCTTAATTGATCTTTTCTTAATTAAAGTAATTATTTATAGATAAAAATCTCAATAAAAAGTTTATTTACATTTTTTTCAATTATCTTTTATTTATTAATTGGTTTTTTAATTTTAAAACCCACTAATAGGTTATAGCAAATATTAATATAAGTATTATATTAAAATTAGTAATTTTTTGTTGGAGGAGGGAGAGGATACCAATCGACTTGATTGGGGAATAATGAAATTGAAATAATTATCGGAAAAGAGGTTTTTTTATCTAATTAGATTTTCCCTCTTATTAAAAACAAGGACTAAAGATGAATAAGGACACTCGATGGTGGAGAAGTAATCTCCGGAATCGAAGCAAAAATACAATGTATACTACATTAATTAATGTAAAATAATTGGTTTAATAAAATTTATAAAAAAAAATAAAAAAAAGTAATTTTTTGTTTGTTTTTAATTAACAGGTGTCTAAATCATAACATTACAGGTGTGTTTACAAATAAAGTGGTTGAAGTGGCTTTTTTTATATAACTTGGAAACAAATCTTATTTAATTTTATGTTTTTATTTCAGATCCTATACGATTATTTTTTTTATTATTATTTTCCTATTTATTTTTTTATAATGTTTATCACTATGAACGAATGTGGGCAAATTGGTGTACGAGTAAACAAATATTCACATAATATGTAGACCATTAGAAAGCAAAAACTGGATGCAGGGTGGGGGTGGATGTGGGAGCTGCAAGAGGTGGGGTGCAGTTGTGGGGGATCCAGGGTTGGGAGGCGCGTTTGGGGTGGCGTGGGGCTGAGTGGTGGGGGCGAGGTGTGTGGTTTCGGAAGAGGGGGTCAGGGGTTACCGTGCATCTCTCGGTGGCTCCAGGTACTATATATATATACAATTTTTGCTCGTTTAATAAGAGTAGATAATGATATGATAAAATATACTGCAGCATTATTTGTCCCAAAGCCGCACGTCCGGAACGTCCCATATACTCTTCACCCAATTTTTTTAGCGCGTCCTTTCGAAGAACAGCTAGGGTTTGCATTACCGATAAAAGTAAAAATATTTAGAGAACTCAATGGTGGATTTAGCACTTGATAAGCCCCAGGCACAATTCAATTTTGAGGCCCCTACTAAATATTTTCGGTACTATTGCAGTGTGCACTTGGGGGCCCAGGACTTAAGTCATATTAGTCCCAATATAGATCCGCCCTTGTAAGCCGGCTCTGGCTTTAAGAAGGAATTATAAAGCAACTATAAATAAATAAACATTTTGAAAATAGACAATGAAACAGATTGCTTAAATTTCATTTTTAAATCAATTATTTTTACTTTATCCAATGCGAAGCATAGGAGAAAGTATTGTAATCGCTCTCGCGGCAAGCGCGACTTCAAAGTGTCCTCAGGTAAAGACTACGGAACCCATGGACTCAATTAAGGTCACAAATTGAAGTATTCAATGAGATTGAATTTTAGCACGTGACGGTTTTGCCAAAAATTACCTGGAATCTCGTCGAGAGCCCAAAAAGTGCCATTTTTTTGGGGAGGATGGATGGATGGATGTATGTGCGTGAGTTATCGTTTTTTTCGTCCACGATTTTTTCCACACCATTGCACCGATTGAAATGAAATTGAAAACCTACCATTAGTTTAGCAAAATGAAGCGCTGATTAGTTTTTGGTACATATCGGTCCACAAACATTAGTACTTTATTTCAGTACTTTTTTAGTTTTTTCTAAATATCTTGAAAATGACTTAACCAATTTTGATAAAATTTAATATCCTAATTAAGTACCTTGGGGACCACAAAAAAGGTTAAATAAAGTTTTTAGTAAAATTATATTTTAAAGTACTTTATTCTAGAGTAAAATAGTACATTTTTTTCATTTTTTATTTTAAATTCTTTATAATTTATTCATTTGATCGTTTTAAGATAGCTCATTTAACCTTACTTAAGTAAGAATGGTTAGGCTTTTCGCTGTGAAATGGTAAAAATTTGGGAGGAAATTTTATAAGTAACCATAGCAACCGCGTTGTTTTCTTGTCCGTTACTATTGCTGAATACATGGAGGAATCCACTTAAAATCAAAAATAGCGATTGATTCTCATCTAGTACTTGAGGAATAACCATTCTATATTGGACTTTTGACGTTTTGGTTTTTATTAGTAACCATTGCTGAAGACATAGAGGAATCGAGTTAAAATCAAAAGTAGCGATTGATTCTCATCTAGTACTTGAGGAATAACCATTCTATATGGATTTTTGACGCTTCGATTATTATTGGTAACCATTGCTGAAGACATGGAGGAATCGGCTTAAAATCAAAAATAACGATCGATTCTTATCTAATACTAGAGGAATAACCTTATTGCATTCCATTTTTGATGTTTTGACTATTAATGGCAACCTCTACGGAAAACGTGGAAGAATCGACTTAAAATCAAAAAGACTAAATTCTTTTTGGTAAACAACTCAAGCTTGAGTTGATTCTTGTTTTAACAACTGAATAAGTGTCTGGCAAATTAATTTTAGGTTTTTTCACACTTAAATAACATAATATTAAAATTACAGACGTACTAAAATTCTTAAAATTTTTGATTTTTAATCAATAAAAAATCGCGTCTGGGACATTATTAGCAACGATAAAAACGTCTGGCAATAAGAGATGGATGTTGTTAAACCTATCTAAAGATAAAATAATAAAAATTAGCCTTCTTAAAATTCTTTCAAAAGTTAGTATTATTACCTGTACAAATTGGATGCGCAGAAGTAAACGCAACTACTACAGCCAGCCAGATGGCCCAGACCCTAACCGAAATAGCAAAAGAAACGACATATCAAAAAATCAGCTGACCTAAAATGATCGCTCGAAAACGTTGCTAGCTCCTATACTATAAGATCCGTCGAGTGCGATTTATAAAATGTATGTTTGGCACCGACTTCAAAAAGTAATTTCATGTTAATATTTCGTCGTTTAGTTGTAACTAAATAAGAAAATAATTATTTTATACCTTTTAGTGTATTTTATTTGTTGCAATTAATTTTTTTGAAGTCTGTTTTATTATTCTACTCCATGTCATGCCCCTCCTTTGGGACGAAAATTGCTTAAAAGTAACAAATAAAAATATTCATTTATCATACGATTTAACGCATTTAATTTTTTTGAAGTCGGTTTCATTTTTTTCTTAAAAATTATTTTTTAATGACTTATATTCCCAGTTTCGAAGACTTCTTGAATTTTTGCATTTGTGAAAGAACTAACTTAATTTTTTTTTTTTTTATAATAGAAAAAATAAATATAGCCACTCTTGTATAACTTTACTTCAATTAAAAATTTCACTTTAGAAAAAGTGAACACTTTTTTTAAGACTCAAAAAAAAAGTTTTCTGAATATTTTAGGGATTTGGTGACTTTTTAGCGTTCCGTTCAAAAGTAAATCTGAACCCAATTAGTGTTGTTAAGATTTCTGTCTGTATTCGCATTATAGATGGTAAAATAATAAAGAAGAAAAAAACTTGTCGACGCGGCGCATCTATACAGGGTGGTCCCGAATTCATGGTACAAACGTTAATGATAGGTACAGGACATTGTAACAATGAGTTATTGTATAGGAATGTATAGTCGCAAGTGACGCGGGAGAGCGTAAACAGGGGAAATAACGGCTATACATTATACATACATTATACATTATACATACATATACATATTACATATACTTATTACACTATACATTCCTATACAATAACTCATTGTTACAATGTCCTGTACCTACCATTAAAGTTTGTACCATGAATTCGGGACCACCCTGTATATAATTTACGCGGGGTCTTGGGCGTGGCGTTACGTCAGCTCATTGACTTTATTGCGTTGTAGGGAAAAAACGAGGGGTGAACCGCGAGCCAAAATCGTGTACACCTACTTCCACTTTCATTTCCAAGTAGAAGACAATAGATTGATTATCTAATGAATTCCAAAGTAATTCCAAAGACGATGTACACCTAATTCCAATCGCGGTTCACCCCTCGGAAAAAATAAAAGTGAGGCTTCTGAGTTCTGAATGACGCTCTGTCAGAGTGAGAACCGAGAAATGAACCGCGATTGGAATTAGGTGTACACGTCTTAGGAATTATATGGAATTATTTTGGAATTCAATAGAAAATGTCCCTTCATCTATTGTCTTCTTCTTGGAAATGAAAGTGGAAGTAGGTGTACACTATATTAGGTCGCGGTTCACCCCTCGGTGAGAACTAACTAGAGAACACAACAAACGCACGTTTTTCGTCATTTTAATTATTAATAACTAATTATTCATGCAATAGGTGTTACACCAACAAGATACAACACCTTAATAAGTCAAAATTGACTCCTGTATTGTAAATAGAAAAAAGAGGTAGGGTCGTAGTCGAAGGATCTTGAAGGTTATATAGATTAGCACACGAGAAGAAACTTCGATCTTTAAGAAATCCAAATGTCCCTTACAATTGAGGCTTTAGGATAGATTATAACCCCCCCCCCAGGGTATAGTATAGGTTGCCGCCTCCGTGGTGTAATGGTCAGGATGTCTGGCTGGCAACCCGGAGATCTCGGGTTCGATTCCCGGCTATACCCAGACATTTTTTCTGTAAGTATAGGGTCTGGTAATAAAAATTAAGTGGGAGATAAATTTATACTAATTTATCGCGCGGAGAATTTACCACTGCTCGAAGCCTTTAAATAACTTAGTAAATTGGATTGTATCTAACTTTCTGGGATTTGGCTCATGATCCCGGCTTCTTTCCTTCTACTCTGTTCTTTTCACGATGGAGGGGCCATTCCATACAGGGCTTTAGGGGATGCACCTTTTGGTGTATCTCCTTCTCTTATCAATATGATTAAAAAAAAAAAATGAGTAAAGTCAACGACAAACCGTTTCTTATGGTAAATACCGTAAATAAATATATTTCATATGTTTAATCAAGGATTATGTTCTTTTTTAATTTCTTGAAGTACTTACCTATTTGTTTTATTAAAAAAATTCTAACTAAATATTTTGCTATGTGGATTGACCCCCTCCCCAACCCCCATGAAAATTTTCTGCCTACGCCACTATATATATATATGTACGAGCAGTACCTGGCGTGCCTACGGCACGCCGGAAACCGCTCGGCCCTCCGGGTAGGTGGCCCTGGCGGGCAGCGTCTCGAGATGTGATTATTAGCTGTCCGTAATTATATGTTTTGAAAAAATATTTTTTTAGATAATGAATATTGATCAAAGAAAGATGAAAAAGTATCATTAAATGCTTTATAAATACTTTATTAAAGCATGCAACCATTTTTCTCGAAGTTCCCGATCAGTTGGAAACCTATTTCTTTTTTAATAATACATTTCAATATTAAAATTTATCTAATTAGTGTCTCTAAATTAATTATATATAAAAATTTTAAAATTAATTTATCTACTAAAATTTCAAATGACCCGCGCAGTAATAAATTAATAATTAATCTCATTATCCCATTAAATCATATCTCATTAAAACTTATATTATAAATTAAATACATATAATATATATATATTTTTAAATAATTTGTCTACTAAAATTTTAAGAATTTATATTTTTCTTAAATTCAAAAAAAAAAAATTAATTTTCGCGGTATGAATTATTTCCAAAAAATTAAATATATATTAATATATAATATATTTAAAATTAATAAATTTGTCTAATAAAATTTCAAATGAGACACGCCGTAAATCTAATATTCTAAGCTATATAGAGGAATATATTAATATATAGAGATATTATAGATATATAATATAGAGAATAGAGATGTTTTATTTGTAAAATTTGACAATATAACAACTGTCATTGAATATTAGTTGCTTTATAACTCTTAAACTATTGACTCTACGTCAAATTCCATTCGAAACGAATTTGTAGAGGAAGTAATTTTTGACATTTTTGTTAAAATTTTTTTTTGAAAATAACGACCCAAAATGGGGGAGGGGGTCAAAAATGAATATTCTAGAAACCCTTTGGATCAAACTCAACCAAATTTTGTTTGGGGGTCAAAGGAAGGGGTCCAGGGGTGTCCGGGAGGAGGAGGTCCAGACAAAGCCCCCTAGCTAACAAGATGATGCCCGCCTGGTGTCGCAGCTATAGTTATTTTATAAAGCATAACCTTAGCCAGCGGGGTGGGGGGAGGGTTAGGGTATTAGATAGATAAAGCTCGAAATTTTAAATAAAACGTTCAATAAAAATGATACTCTAATAAAAAAAAACAATTTTAGCATTAGGATGTCATATCTCCTACTCCTAGGAGTATGTCCATACTCCCCTAAAGACCTCAATAGGTAGCTAACCCCCCCCCCTGAAAGTTTTTATCTCTCTACGGTAAGGTGACCATATTTTAACATTGGTAAAGCGGGACACCATTGACCGTGGGGGGTTCTTGATTAAAATTTTGGTCTATATGGGGCAACTAAAATTTTTATAGAACGCAAAAATAGTATTGTAATATATTTTTTTTAAATTAACTAGTTCAGTGATAAACGTTTTTATAAATTGTTGCTATATATATATGTATATGTGTGATTGTAATGAATTGTGTGATGTATCTATATTGAAGATTTAAGAATGAATGTTTCATGTGAAATGACAAATTCCGGTTCTTGAACGAGATAACTATACTGAGGATGGTCGACCAGTGGTGACCGAAAAACTGTATAGTTATCAATTAAATAATTCAAATAGTTATTAAAATTATTGTTTTATTATATTTGTGACAAAACCAACCCTTCAATTTAACGAAAAATTTAAATCAAGTCACTTAAGTTCTGGAAGAATTTTAATAAATATATTAATATAAAAAAAAATTATGATTGCTGTCGTTGTTTAAAAGGTCATGAAATTTTTCACAAGAATTTGTTAAATTATATTTCACACATAAAATAGCTTTCAAATTCTCAACACTTATAAATAATATATATACAGATATATCATCTCGATATATATGTGTGTATGTTTATTTGCATCAAGCAGAGGACAACCTCTTTGTTTCTCCTTTTGTGAATCAACAACTCTGCTACTCTCGGCAAAACAAAAACTTTTCACTTAATTGGGGATTTTTCTGATATCCACACTTTATTTAGGCGTAGAAAAAACGCGTTCAGTTGCAGCGTTAGTTCCTGGTAAGAACAGCGCGATTCCACAATTTTTAGTGCATTATTGTATGCAGGGACGTAACTAGGGGGGGGCAGCCCCGGGCGCCAAAATCAGAGGGGCGCCAAAAACGAACTTTCAGAGGAAAAGAAGTTTGAGCCCCCCCCCAAAGCTTGGAGATCAACATTTTTTATATGTTTATTTATTTATTTTATTTTTATAACATTAAATTTTAAAATTGAAGAAAATAAAGTTCTATGTAGGGGGGGGCAGTCTCTGCCCCCCCCCCCGCTTGGACAATTTGATCGCGACACACTTCCGAGATCAAAAGTAGATCTTATATACCGGCGACCGCCCCCCCCCCCCCCCCAAAGCATTGGAGATCAACATTTTTTATATGTTTATTTAATTTTTTTTTTATAACATTAAATTTTAAAATTGAAGAAAATAAAGTTCTATGTAGGGGGGGGGGGGAGTCTCTGCCCCCCCTCCCCGCTTGGACAATTCGATCGCGACACACTTCCGAGATCAAAAGTAGATCTTATATACCGGCGACCGCCCCCCCCCCCAAAGCATTGGAGATCAACATTTTTTATATGTTTATTTAATTTTTTTTTTATAACATTAAATTTTAAAATTGAAGAAAGATAAAGTTCTATGTAGGGGGGGTAGTCTCTGCCCCCCTCCCCGCTTGGACAATTCGATCGCGACACACTTCCGAGATCAAAAGTAGATCTTATATACCGGCGACCGCCCCCCCCCCCCCAAAGCACTGGAGATCAACATTTTTTATATGTTTATTTAATTTTTTTTTTATAACATTAAATTTTAAAATTGAAGAAAATAAAGTTCTATGTAGGGGGGCGGAGTCTCTGCCCCCCCCCCCGCTTGGACAATTCGATCGCGACACACTTCCGAGATCAAAAGTAGATCTTATATACCGGCGACCGCCCCCCCCCCCCCCCAAAGCACTGGAGATCAACATTTTTTATATGTTTACTTTAATTTTTTTTTTATAACATTAAATTTTAAAATTGAAGAAAATAAAGTTCTATGTAGGGGGGGGGCGAGTCTCTGCCCCCCTCCCCGCTTGGACAATTCGATCGCGACACACTTCCGAGATCAAAAGTAGATCTTATATACCGGCGACCGCCCCCCCCCCCCCCAAATCAGAGGTCTGGATCCGCGCCTGCCTAAGGGGGGGCGCAAATTTATTTCTTGCCCCGGGTGAAATACGGCCTATAGTTACGCCCCTGATTGTTTGGAACATGGTTTGTTTCAAAATGATGAAGTATTTCTAACCATTTGTTCTCTGTTGTGATTTTTGCTGATGCCCAAGATTTAACCTTTTCCTTATCAATATATTCAAAAAATTCCATTGTTCATTAAGTCCAAACAATGATGGTCGAATTCTAACAACTGATCAACAATGCCAACTTTGATAAGCAGTTCTCGATAATAAGTTCTCGACAATTATTTGTTATTATTTAAGTTTATTTAACATTATAAAATTAACAAAAATAATATAAAACTCATATCCCACCGTTCCCTAGCTTTTCGTGCATTCTTTCCAAAAATCGGGACTTTTTTTAAAACACCCCGGGACACGAGACAAATTGTTAAAAATCGGGACGTCTGGTCACCTTACTCTACGGCCTCGTCTAAATAGTTCTATTTAAGAGTTTTCTAATTTGACATTTTTTCTCTATCTGTCATATGAATTTCAAATTTGGCGCTTTTTTTTGCCCCAGCCAATGAATATTGAGCTTGAGCAAGCAATCAAAGAAAGTCTGGTGGAAAGTGCAAACTGTATGATTGCTGATGCAGACAACATTTCATAAGAATCAATTTATTTATCCTGCATACATATTCTATTTATTATCTATCTTGATATATATATATATTAGAAAATTTCTATTTATTTTCAACTTTTCAATAGGAAATAAATTAAATTAAATACCTATTTAACCTAAGAGTATAAATTTTCTAAGAATATATATATATGTTTATCTCCAGAAGAAAGTAAGTTTTATTATTTATTCTTTTTATATTTATTCAAAATTATTTATTTATAATAATTATTATTATTATTTTCAGTTTCAATGGGTGACTTGATTATTTCAATTGATTTGACTGATTCTGATTCAGAAGACCATCAGGTTAGTTTGTTATAGGTTAATTGGGAATTGTCAATTTTTTTAATATTATATATATATAATTTTCTTGATTATATATAATAATGGATATTTATTTGATTAAAAGTCAGTCCAAGTAGGAACAATTGTACAATCAAAAAAAGAAAAAATTAGATTAGAAAGTCATTTTAATCTTTTTTTAGAAAACGACATTTCGATGCATATGTTTCTCCTTTCTCAAAGTTTGAAATAGTCATTGAAGGAACTTTTCTTGTCATCTACCTGGTGAGTGTTTTTTTATCTTGAGACAGTCTTATAACTCAAAAACAGTGCATTATATGAAAAAAAGGTTAATTATATCAAGGGGAAACTAAACTACGCTTGTCGACCTAGAACAAGCTTTCAAGGGTATTTCGAGGTCAAGTTCTGTTTTTTAAATGGAAAGCTATATGTTTCTGTACATATTCTGAATCTACAAAAAAAAACTGACAACTTTTATTAGAACTAGTTTTTTTTATGACATCAAATAAAAAAGAATATTAAATCAATTAGATCTGAAAAAAAATCCACATAATTAATATTCTTAACAATTATTCAACTTAATTATTAAATAATAATGATCAAATATTTAATTATTAAATAAATAATTTAATAATTTTGCGACACTGAGTTCTGAGACATTCCAGAGTGTGCCGCAAGTCTTCTGGGTGAATTCCAGTTCCAATTTCTTTTGTTTTTTAACAAATTTACTAAAATGAAGCTTGTGAGGGTGTATTCCTATCAGGAAATGGACCATTTCAATGGCAGCCCCCATAACACTTGTTCCACATTCACCATAAATTAAGACCATTTCAATTCTGTCTTCAACAAAAAATGCTCCAATTTTATTATTGAACCTAATACAATATAACTATCTACTGGACTGACATGAGAAATAAACTTTTTTAAACTCAACAATATTAAATAAATTTTAATTTTCTCATTAATATATCAAAGAATAATTGATACGTCAACAAGAATTATTTTGACCGCGCTGATTTGAAAAAAGATATTTTTATCTCGCGAGACTACTGCGGATTACGCTATTGGAGTCTGCGGAGTATTAAGTCTGGACCAAGAGAGAAAAAGATGTGATCCACTTAGCTACAATCCAACGTCATTTCGCGTATAGCCTGATTCGCGATTGAATCAAATGTAGAAAACCTTCAATCAACAATATTAAGTAGTTCTATTTAAGTAGAAAATCTTTTAAATCTGTGTATAATTAAGATAGTTTTAAGATCATTATAAACATTTTTATTTTCATTGTTGTTACTTTTCGATTTAATAAATATTTATTTGATAATTAAGTTGAATGATTGTTAAAAATAATTATTAGAATTTTTTTGAGATCTAATTGATTTAATATTTTTTTATTTTTATTTGATGTCGTATAAAAAAATAGTTCTAACATAAGTTGTTCAGTTTTTTCGGTACTTACGTATTAACGCCACCGCACCTGCTACAGATTTGGCGGCTTTTAAATTTCGCCAATCAACACCTAAGATTTGTGAGATAAATCATAAAATAGAATAAATCAATTCCCTCTGTCAAAAAACAACTTGAATAGGTTCGGTTTATGATCTCGGTTTGATGAGATAAAAAAATACGGGTACATTAACGCCACCGCAAGGTTTGTTTGTGAATGCATTTTTTATCTAATCGAACCGAGATCATAAACCGAACCTATTCAAGTTGTTTTTTTGACAGAGGGGAACTGATTTATTCTATTTTATGATTTATCTCAAAAATTTTAGGTGTAGATTGGCGAAATTTAAAAACCGCCAATTCTTCTGTAGCAGCTACTTGAATAGATGGGTGCGGTGGCGTTAATACATAAGTACCGTTTTTTCTGTAGATTCAGAATATGTACAGAAATATATAGGTTTCCATTTAAAAAACAGAAGTTGACCTCGTAATACCCTTGAAAGCTTGTTTTAGGTCGACTAACAATAGCGTAGTTTAGTTTCCCGGTCGATATAAATAAACTTTTTTCATATAATGCACTGTTTTTGAGTTATAAGACTGTCTCAAGATAAAAAATTCACTCGGTATATATATATTAAGAAAGATTCTAAGTTTAAGGTCAAAATTTCAAAGATTTTAGAAGAAATAATTTTATATTGCTTATCAAAGAGGGTTCATCTCCTCAGGAGTTGAACCTGAGAATTAGGGTTTATACAAAAACCGACTTTTTAGAAAACCGGCTTTCGAATTTCAACTTTTCTATGATATATTTTGCATTTAAAAAAAGACATTTATAACTTAAAATATAAGTTTTTAATTTTTGTGATGTGACTAGCAGAATTGATTAATTATTGGTGATTGGTCAATTTTGTTTTGCCACCAATCCATGCAGAATTATTTAAATAATAATCTGTCTAAATTTCAAATATGGTGAAACAACTACCTTAATTTAGTTTCTAGGCATCGGATAAGAATAAAAAGGTGTCATAAGTTAGGGAATTTATTACAATTTTATAACAAATAAATTGTTACATTTTGTATACACATTATATGATATATGGAAAAAAATACCAACATAAGCAAACTTTGTAATTTGAAGATAAAGAATAATTTCATTATTTTTCAAATTTATCTTACATTTTATTTTTATTTTTCTCGATAGATTTAATTTAATTTAATACAGAAATTTAGAATTAAACATTAGGTACACTTTATTTCCAATATCTTAAAATTACAAAGTTTGCTTATGTTCTTATTTTTTTTCCATAAATCAAAAAATGTAACAATTTATTTCTTAAAGATAAGAGTAAATAAATATTATATTTAATATTCA
Organism: Forficula auricularia; assembly: GCA_024734495.1. Classification (NCBI taxonomy): domain Eukaryota; kingdom Metazoa; phylum Arthropoda; class Insecta; order Dermaptera; family Forficulidae; genus Forficula; species Forficula auricularia. The sequence continues at coordinate 348,417 of JALMQS010000817.1, read as the reverse complement.
TTTACTATGAGTTAAGGATTCTTGGTCACTTGTTTCACATTAAAATTAAAAGATGTAAAAAATTTTTTTTTCAATATATATATTTCGGGCTTATCAACCCATCTTCAGGAAGTATAGAAAATAACTAATTTAACTTATTGAATGCTAGGTTATATATATGTTTAGTGAACAGAGGGAAAAAATGTTTAGATTATTTTAAAGGACAATTTCTCTTAGGCTATTGTTAAAGTGAAAATTCCAGGTTGGGTAGGGTTTATTGACATAGGTGTGGATAAATAAAGGATAAAATTTTTAAGAAAAAAATAAAACCGACTTCAAAAAAATTAAATGCAATAAATAAAATACACTAAAAGGTATAAAATAATTATTATCTTATTTAGTTATACAACTAAACGACGAAATATTAACATGAAATTACTTTTTGAAGTCGGTGCCAAACATATATCTTTTATGAATCGCACTCGACGGATCTTACTTAGTACGTTTGGAGGGTACGCTCGCTTATAGGTATAGTTTGTTTGGTACCGACTTCAAAAAGTAATTTCATGTTAATATTTCGTCGTTTAGTTGTAACTAAATAAGATAATAATTACCTTTTAGTGTATTTTATTTGTTGCATTTAATTTTTTGAAGTCGGTTTTTATTTTTTTTTTTTAAATTATTTTTATCATGGAAATTTCAGATAAAGTACATTATAAAGGCAGATTTATAAAACAAAAAGTTCTTAATAAATGATTAAAAGCTGTTGCGACAATGGCTGAAGCGAAAAAACGTCAAAAAAGTATTAAAGTTAACCAACTTTTTAGGTTAAATAAATGCGTTGTTGCCAGCTTGTTTTTAGTGTAAATTTTTCATTATTTATTCATTATTATCTCAGAAACTGTGTTGTAACTATGAATTAAAATTTTCTTAAAAAATGTATTAATTATTGTTTAGTGTTGGTTTAGTTTTTTATAAAAATGGTAAGAACGGTTTCTTAATTATAATTAAATATGTATGTAAACTTTCCGATATCCCGTATAGTGCAATGTGTAAGAGTCTGAAAAACTCTATCTTTGGAATTTAATATCTCCGGAACTATATTGTTCATAAATTTTGTTTTGCCACCAATCGATGTAGAAGTATTTAAAAAATAATCTGTCTAAATTTCAAAAAATCCTAAGAAAACCCATTTGGTGAAACAACTACCTTAAGCTTTATAAGTTTACTGTATTTGATTTGATCGTGAATCGAAAACAGGTTATTTTTGTCAAATATTAAGTGAAAATAATATCTGAATATATGATATATTTCTAACTTGAAATAATGAGGTTAAATAAATTTATAATTTTCTCATTAATATATCAAAGAATAATTAACATATTAACGAGAATTGTTTTGATCGCGCTTTTTCTTCCAGTCCAGACTTAAGACTCGGCAGACTCCAGTAGCGATATATATCTTGTTTAAAAATTTAATAATATCAAATCGGTAGTATTTATTTCAACGATTTTTCTTTCTTTTTTGATATCCGGGTTTAACTTTTATCTTTCCTATCTCTTTTTTTGCTCATTTATTATTATTATTTTTTACTTTTAATTTTTTTCTGAGTTATTTTACTGATGAAGTCATTTTCTTATTGTTTCAGGGCCCTTCAACATCATCAGCAAGTAATAAAATTGGAAATACGTCCAAGAATATAAATGTAAATATATCAAATAGTAGCTTATTTATTTAAATTTGGTTGAGTTTGGCCAAAGGGCAAGAATTTATATTTTTTGACCCTCCCCCTATTTTGGGTGGTTAGTTTTTGCATTTTTAGACTTCTGGGGGTCCACAGAATATGTATCCAAAATTTGGTTGAGTTTGCTCCAAGGGCAAGAATTTTCATTTTTTGACCCTACCCCCCATTTTGGGTGGTTAGATTTTGCTATTGTGTTTTTTATCTCCTCTACAAAATGTGGTAGATCTTTATGACCCATCCTGTATAATGAAAATAAATTTTTTCAAAAATTTCCTAATTTTAATAAATATATTATAACGAGCTTTTCGTGCGTGCCTTCGGCACGCCCTCGAAGCTCTGCCCTCCTGGCTGGTGCCCTGGCGGGAAGCGTCTCGGTCCAAAAATTTTATTCCTCTTAAAAAACCACACTCCAAATGTATACCCGTAAACTACAGAAAATACATCGTCTCTTAAAAGTTTCGCCTCTTTAATTTTTGAGTGGAGGGGGGGGGGGGGGAGGAATAATTATGAATATATTTAAATTTAAAATTTAAATTTAAATTTCATTTTTCCTTTTCAAAACAAAAATAATGAAATGATTTATGAACTGCAAAAAATTCGCAGGCTGAATCATGGAAATTATTCAAATTTAAGCGGTTCAATTAATTTAATTAATTACAAAAAATATATTTAATGTTTCTTAATTTAAAATGAATTGGAATCTTTCATTTCAAAATTACAATTATATTTCAAATTTGCCTGGTTAATGAATCCATCAGTTTAAAATCCGAGCTGACAATTATATTTCAAATTTGCCTCGTTAATTAATATATATTTAATGTTTCTTAATTTAAAATCTATTGGCTAGAGCTAATGGCCTTAGTTCAAGAGTTCGTCGGTTCGATTCTAGGCAAGACGGTAATTTTTTTTGAGAAATTTCTCTAAGCGTTGTTACAAATTAATCTAGACAAATATATATAGTATATTTGTTGTAAAGTATTCGTGGGTTTTAAAATAAAAAAACCAATTAATAAATAAAAAACTGCGCCCTGCGTGAAGCAGTTTCTGTGGCGTCTCCACAAGTGGAGGCAGTCGGCACGTGGGGCATTACTGTCCTGCGGCTCAAAATGCGAGCCTCTACTTGAAAACGTGGGTCACAAAAAAATGCCCTGCCTGCGCTGCGGAGCTGCGTCTCCAGTGTGCGCCTGGCCTAATATTTTAATCGATAGACATAACTAATCAAAATAAATACAATACAATGTTCACTTATAGATTAGTGTTAGCTTTTTGAGCAAAAAATTGCAGCTCTGTTAATACTTAATGAGAAATGAGGGTTTTCCAATCGTTGTAACAAATTATTAAGATTGACTTAGTCTGAATACAGGATTTGCTTCAGAGTGCCGACTGCAAGGTATCTCTGTATAAAATGGTAATCTGTTTCTTAATTAACCGACTTCAAAAAAGGAGGAGGTTCTCAATTTGACTGAATATTTTTTTTTTCTATGTTACCTGACATCTTCGCCAATTGTGAACCGATGTTGATGATTTTTTTTGCATTGGGTTCAGTCTAGTTTCCGATTGGTCCCGTTTTTTTTCATTGGTATTGGATCTTTTTTGTTATGTTTGTTCAGGTATAAATTCTTGTTTATTAACCGATTTTAATGATTCTTTCTTCGTTTGAATCAGTATATCTCCAAGATAGTCTAGATACCTAACTATTTATTTATTTATTTATTTTATGTATGTTCAGCGAGAACTTTTTGCCGCGTGGACCGATTTCGATGATTCTTTTTTTATTGGAAAGAGGGGATACCTTAGGGGTGGTCCCATATTAATTTGATCAAGTTCTAATGATATGATTAACCACGAAATAACGTAAATAATCAATTCTTATGAGCAAATAATCGAAATTATAATAAATAAAATCTTTTATAAAAAAATCAATCTTAAAACATTCTTTTAAAACCCGCAAACTTTTCTAGAGAATTTCTATATTTATGAATTTAATTTTATTATCATTTTCTGATTCATTTGCCCGACGCTTTCTCTTACGAGATGCATGCAAGGTATTATATTAAGTCACTATTAATAACATCACTAAAAAGAGAAAAATAAAAATAATTTTTATAAAAAAATAAAACCGACTTCAAAAAAATTAAATGCAACAAATAAAATAATAACAACTCAAAAATCAAATAACATACACTAAAAGGTATAAAATAATAATCTAATTTAGTTACAACTAAACGACGAAATATTAACATGAATTCACTTTTTGAAGTCGGTGCTAAACAAACTATATAAGCGAGCGTACCCACCAATCGTAGTAAGTAAAATCCGCCGAGTATTCATAAAATGTATATTTTTAGCACCGACTTCAAAAAGTGATTTCATGTAACAATTTCGTCGTTTAGTTGTAACTAAATTAGATTATTATTTTATACCTTTTAATGTATTTTATTTTATTTTTGAGTTTTATTATTTTATTTGTTTCATTTAATTTTTTTGAAGTCGGTTTTATTTTTTTTTAAAAATTAGATATAATTAGAACAGTATATAGGAAATAGATTTTTAAGTTGTGAACATTTCACCTGGTTGGACTTAATCTTATATCATTTATGTTATTTTTCAGTTTTAATTATTTTCCGACCTATTTTACTGATAAAATGAGTGAATATTGACGAGGCAGTCCAAAATTCAAAAAAAAAAGAAGATAATTTAGACTTAGACTTAGGATTAAAAAATAATTTTCAGGTCACATTTTTTTTAAATATATGTATCCTTTTTGTAACAAAGGAACAACCTAATGTGGATTTCATATAGATAATATTTGAATGTGTCCCTTAATTGATAATGTCTATTAATTTGCAGGCTTACCCATTTTTTCCGGTTATCTCGAACGATTCGTGAAGCAATTGAGTCATTCCGTGCCAAATCAACACACTTTAAATAAAAATTTTACCTCACCACTAGATTTTCTTGAAATTTGGTACACGGATATATAGTGCTAATATGAGTGAAAATACAAAATTTCAAATTTTTACCTTGAATTAATTAATTAGTGATTTTTCATAAAATGTCGTTTCACTACATTAAAATCATTATTATTTGGTCAATACAGGGTATTTATGAAAAACAAGATTCAGTAATAAATTTTTTAAACATAGACCCATTACCATCCCATCATTATACTTTGCATAGTAGTTTATGAAAGTACTATCTATTTACAGATTTTTTTTTTAAATTTTAAAAGTGGTACTTTTTATAAAAAATCAAAATCAAAAATTTGATTTACATTTAAAAAAATAAAAATTATTACAACCTATGTCATGTTGTATGTCTCTGAAAAGAGCATTAAAAAAGCTGCAAAATGACACCTGTCCCACCTCTCTAACTCAATTAAGACAGCTTTTAGAGCAGTTTCAAAATTGTTTGTTCGTAGTTTTTTTGCGGTTTTTTGAAAACTTCACAAGGCCGTATAAAAAAACTATTCAAGATAAAAATTGGAAATTTTGTATTTTTATTCATATTAGCACAGCATATCAGTGTACCAAATTTCAAGAAAATCTAAAGTGGTGAGGTAAAATGGGTGTGTTGAGTTGACATGGACCCAATTGCAGAACGATTTTTTTGTCTTGATTTGTACATAATTGGGAGCTATGTTTTCGGAAAGACGCGTTTTGTTGAACCAAATATTTTTGCTCGCTGTTGCGTATTTTATGCGTAGTTTAAAATACAGATTTAGAGCAACTTCTTCAGAGGCGTTCTTGATTTCTGATAAAATTTCTTTATCCAACTTTCCACCACTTATGTTGTCTATGACAAATAATTTACAATCAATTGCAATGCAATGACAATTCCTTTGATTTAATTGAAAAGTTTTTATTTTGCCGAGAGTAGGAGAGTTGTTGATTCATAAAGAGAAACAAAGAGGTATCTTTTTATTCATAAACCGACGTTTTGAAGACTTATTCCCTCCTTCTTCAGGGTTTTGAAAGGCCAGTGAAGGAAATTCAATGTGACATGTCTCCTCTCTCAGTGGCTAGTAACAATATTATATCGTATTTCATTCTCAGCAGAATTTAGTGTAGTGACTACACAAAAGTCAGAGGGGAATGTCACATTGGATTTCCTTCACTGAAGAAGGAGGAAATAAGCCTCCGAAACTTCTGTTTATAAATAAAAATATAGTTTAAATTATCTTCTTTTTTTGAATTTTGGACTGCCTCATCAATATCCACTCAATTCACTTATCAGTGCGTATACAAAAATTACTTCAATTTTACTGATGAAATTTTTCTATTATTGTTTCAGGGCCCTTCAACATCATCAGCAAGTAATAAAATTGGAAATACGTTCAAAAATGTAAATATATCAAATAGTAGCTTATTTATAATCCTTAATAATAGATAATATATACATTACATTTCTTGACGAATCAATTATATTAAAGTAGTTGTTTCACCATATGGGTTTTCTTAGGATTTTTTTGAAATTTAGACAGATTATTTAAATACTTCTTCATCAATTTTATAATTAAGAAACTCTTCATACCAGTGGTATAAAAAACTAAACCAACATTAAACAATAACTAATACATTTTTTAAGAAAATTTTAATACATAGTTACAACACAGTTTCTGAGATAATAATGAAAAATTTACACTAAAAACAAGCTGGCAACAATGTATATATTTAACCTAAAAAGTGAGTTAACTTTAGTACTTTTTTGACGTTTTTTCGCTTCAGCCAATGTTGCACAGCTTTTAATCGCTTATTAAGAACTTTTTGTTTAATAAATCGACCTTTATAATGTATTTATATTACATTATATACATTGCGCTATACAGGATATCGGAAAGTTTACATACATATTTAATTATAATTAAGAAACTCTTCTTACCAGTGTTATAAAAATCTAAACCAACATTAAACAATAACTAATACAGAAAATTTAATTCATAGTTACAACACAGTTTCTGAGATATTAATGAATAAATAATGAAAAATTTACACTAAAAACAAGAAAAAAAAAGCTGGCAACAACGCATTTATTTAACCTAAAAACTGGATTAACTTTACTACTTTTTTTTTTACGTTTTTTCGCTTCAGTCATTGTCGCAACAGCTTTCAATCATTTTTTAAGAACTATTTGTTTTATAAATCTCCTTTTATAATGTACTTTATCTGAAATTTCTTTGATAAAATATATACAAGCTCGGACAGTGTTGCCAGATTTGTCAAAGGAGCACGGGATTGTCTTCTATATACTCTAGCATTAACTTTTTGCTAGTATTGTCGCGAAACAACTACCTTAATGTTATTATTTAATTTATTTAAATTTAAATTGATGTTCTGAGGAAGTTTACCTCATTTATACTCTTGGAATACCTTCAAAAACACTTGAAGAATTAAATGTCACTACTTTGTGGATTCATATGAGATTATCTGATTAAAATCTATCTAATCTAGGGTAGTTTCAGCCATAACATCTATTTTCATATATATAACTTAATAATATCAAATCGGTAGTATTTATTTAACGATTTTTCTTTCATTTTTTATATCTGGGTTTATCTTCTAACTTTCCTATCTCTTTTTTTGCTCATTTATTATTATTATTTTTTATAATCAGGAACGAGGCTTTTTGAATCACAGTAGGAAGATCGAGTCCTTATAGAATGATGGTTATTTTTTCTTTTTTTCAATAAAAAATTTTCATCAGGGTTTATAATTTAATTTTATTTGAAACAAGAGACGTTTCGGCATTAACTCAATGCCATCTTCAGTCTATGTTAAAAAATAAGATATCATTATATTTCCTTCACAGAGGCAAAATGAAAAGAAATTAAATTACTGAGGTCAACACGCATCTCAAACAGTGAGTTAATTCACTTAAGGAAACTCAGAAATGTAAAATTAAAAAAAAAAAAAAAAAAAAAATATAAGGCAAAATACAAGATAAATGAAAGAAAACTAGCTAGAAGCAAATAGAAACGAGAAAAAATAATAAATAAATAAATAAATAATAAATAATAAAATAATTACTATTCCTGAATATTATTATTATTTTTTTACTTTTAATTTTTTTTCTGAATTATTTTACTGATGAAATTCTTTTCTTATTGTTTCAGGGCCCTTCAACATCTACAGAAAATAATAAAATTGGAAATACGTCCAAAAATATAAATGTAAATATATCAAATAGTAGCTTATTTATAATCCTTAATAATAGATATATAATATATATACATGAAATTTCTTGACGAATCAATTATATTCATCAAAATAAACAAAATGTCCACGTCTCTAATATTTATTTTGATTTCTCTTTCTTTTTTGAATTCAGGGCTTATCTTTTATCCCTCTTTCTCTTTTTTTTACTTTACTATACAGGGTATGGTCAAGTATTGTAATCGCGCATGAAAAAAGTGTTTTTTTTCCTTCTTTTTTTCGAATAATTTCAAAAACGGCTGAAACTATTTCGATTAAATACAAAAAAGCTCTAATAAGTGAACATCGAAAAAATTATATTTTTCGAGATAATAACTGTTTTGTCAAAATGTCTGTTAGTTAGTCTGTGCGTTACCAAATAACTAGTGTGAATATCGAAACCAAATTTCACACGTAGTTTTGGTCCATTGAGATTAAGAGCTGATTAGATTTTGGTGCATATCGACCCAAAATTAGGGGGGGGGGTAAAAATTAAAAATCTAGGCCGTTTAAGAAAACTCAACCAAATTTTGTATACATAATCAGTGGGACACCAGAAAAATAAAAATGCAAAACTAATCCCCCCCCACATGATTATAAATTATTTTAGGGGCTAGGTTGTATGGTAAACTCAAGTCGATGGCCACATCAGAACACGTCAGCTTTTTTTTGCTCAATTTATGTTATTTTTCAGTTTTAATTATTTTCCGACGTTTTTTACTAATGAAATTTTTCTATTATTGTTTCAGGGCCCTTCAACATCATCAGCAAGTAATAAAATTGGAAATACGTCCAAAAATATAAATGTAAATATATCAAATACTAGCTTATTTATAATACTTATTAGATATGTAATTTTTGTTTTTCAGAGGATGAGGAACAAAATAAGTGTTTATTTACGACTTATCAATTGCAACGTTTCGCCACTTTTATTGCAGCTTCTTCAGTGGCGAAACATTGCAATTGATAAATCGTAAATAAATACTTATTCTTGTTCCTCATCCTCTGAAAAACAAAAATTACATTAATAAATTATGGAACTGAATCCCAATGATGACTTATTAGATATATTCATGATTTTTCTTAAAATAAAAATTATTAAAACACTCAATGATCGAAATAAAAATATCTCAGCCAAAAATCACATAATATTAATAAATTAAAGATAAATTAATGGGAACCCTTCTTGCAGGCATTCAAATCAAACAAATCTAATAACTTCTTTAATTGAAGGGGACAATAAAAGAGTGTGTCTTCTGCTGGAATTATAAATTTTATTTATATCGAGACTATTGTTTCGAGAGCTTTGCCCTCTTCATCAGTCTATTACAATTGATTCACAGGAATTGATGATGTATGATTGAATGTATTTAATTGTCTCCTTTAATTTATAAAAATTCTACTACCCTGGGCAAAAAGAAACTTTCAATTTATTTATTTTTAATTAAACATTTATTCTTTTTTACTTTTATTATATCAGTACCTGGAGGCACCGAGCGATGCTCGGTAACTTCTTCCTTCAGTTAAAAGCTTTATTTTAATATTATTTTTCATTTAAAATTCTGAAAAAAATGTCGATTTTTATTTGAAATTAAAAAAAATACAAATATACTACCTTGATCAAAAAGTTCCCGGAATACCTCCTCCCCCCGTGGCGCTCCCATCTTTCCGATTTGAGCTCTGTTTTTTTTTGTTAAGTTGGTACATCTGTTGTTGGTATTCCCTCTAAATCTTAGCGTCATAGCTTGACATTTGCAAAAGTTACGTAGCCAAGAGTACATCTATCTCTGTGTGTGTTGGCGATTTTTTACAATTTTTGAAATGGATTTAAATTTGCAACAACTTGTATTAAATTTTGCGTAAAAAACGGATTTAATGGTCCTCGAACGTTGGAAATGTTGGAAAAGTATTTCGGCAACGATTCTCTAAAGAAAACGGCCGTTTACCAGTGGCACGAGCGGTTCAAAAGTGATCAATCGAAGATGATGAACGCAGTGGCAGACCATCGACATCGAAAACCGACGAAAACATTGATAAAGTAAAAGAAATGTTGGTCAATAACCGCAAATTGCCGATCAGAGAGATAGCGGAGGGCATGAACATTGCCTATGGATCCGTCCAAGACATTTGGGTTTCCGTCGTGTAGCAGCAAAGTTTGTGTCAAAAGACCTCAATTTCATTCAAAAAAGAGACCGTGTTGACATCGCAAAAGACATGATTTGCGAGGCTGAATCCGATCCCACATTCATCAAAAGGATCATTACCGGAGACGAGACGTGGGTTTATGAGTACGACACGCAATCCAGACATCAGACAAGTGAATGGCGTTCAGCAAATGAGCCGAGACCAAAAAAAACACGTCGTTTTCAGTCAAAAAAAACGCAATGCTCACCTTTTTCATGGATTACAACGGTGTAGTGCATCATGAATTTTTGCCAGTAGGCCAGACAGTAAACAAAGAGTATTATTTGGGCGTTATGAGACGCTTGCGTGAAGCAATTCGCCGAAAGAGACCAGAATTGTGGGCAGAAAACTCGTGGATTTTGCACTATGATAACGCACCGTCGCACAGTGCCATCATTATTCGAAATTTTTTGACGAAAAATGCAACAAATACCATCCAACAGCCACCGAATTCACCTGATTTGGCTCCCTGTGACTTCTTTCTGTTCAATCGAGTTAAAAAACCATTACGGGGAACGCGTTTCAGCAGTCGAGAGGAAGTAATGGAAAATTCGCAGGAAGCACTGATGGACATACCGAAAACCGAATATAAAAAATATTTCGAGGATTGGGTCAAGCGCTGGCATAAGTGTGTTGCATGTCGATGGGGATTACTTTGAAGGGAACAATATAGATTTAGATGAATAAACTTGTTTTTTTTTAATTTTCTGAATAAATTCCGGGAACTTTTTGATCAAGGGAGTATATAATGTTTTCGACCACTGTACCCCCCACCTCCATCCTGCTCTACCCCACCCCCGAAACCTCGCCCTACCCACGGACCCCCACCACTCCCCACCTTCTGCACCCCCACATCCATCATATCCACCCCCGCTCCACATCAAGATCACTTTCTCATCCTCAAAACTTGTTAATAGAGTTTGTTTCATCAAAATCGTTAAAGCCGTTTAAAATATATATATATACAATATACCTGGAAGACCGAGCTTCGTTCGGGTTTATTGCTTGACAACAACACACCACAATCACAATAGTTCTTCAAGGCCTTTGAGAACAATTAGCCCAACCCATTGTCTGTCTGGGTACAATAGTAAAGGGGAAACCTTTTTTTTAAAACCTTAAGAATGGGATTTGTCTACCTGAGAATAATTAATTTGATTACGAAAAAACCCATCAAAAACAATTTTGTCGAAGATGAGACCGTGACAGATCGAATTGTCACCCCAAAAACCCCCCCGTGAATTTCATCAAAAACGATAGAGCCGTTTTCAAAATAGAACTAAGATACAAACAAATATATAAATAAAAAACAATTTTTGCTCGTTTAAAATGAGTAGATAGATAGATAGATAAATCAACGAGTGCCTTCGAAATTATTTTTTTAATTTTCGATTCTTTATCTCCTTGCTATATTTAATGTTCATTTATGGTATATTATTTTTTTAATACATTACTAATGAAATTGTATTATTGTTTCAGGGCCCTTCAACATCAACAAGTAATACAAATGGAAATACTTCATCAACTAATTCCAATGATAATGTTTCAATATTCAATTCAAAATATTTAAATTTTACATGTGCCAAGGATTACATTTAAATACAAATAACTAATTTTTTTTAAAAAATGAGAAAATTTAATACCTAAGAGCCCAAAATTGACTCTTTATAATAGGTCTAGTAAAAAGAAATCCATCATTTTTCCAATAAAAGGCTTTAATAAATTGTATCTCGCGATCTAAAAGTCTGATCAGTTTACACTCGATGGCGTTAGAAAGCTGACATTAGGTACTAAAAAAACTTATGTGACAGTTTTGTGAATGTTTTACTCAGTTTTGTTTGAGTTCACGTCAAAGATGGATACAAACAAAGAGAAAATACGCTTTATTTTAGAGTTTTTCTGTGAAAACGCTAGCCAGACGGCTGAAAATGTGAATAATGCTTATGGTTCTGATACTGTAAAAGCCAATCAAACGCAGTTTTGGTTTTGTCGCTTCCGTTCCGGTAATTTCGATGTCAAAGATGCACCACTCTCTGGAAGGCCAATCGTCGAAAATGTCGATAAAATCATGGAAATCGTAGAGTCGGACCGGCAAGCGAGCACTTATTCCATTGCCCTTGAACTGAAGATTAGCCAGGAAACATTTGCATAAGACTGGTCTCAAGAAGAAGCTATGCCTGCCATACGAATTGACGCAAAACAAACTTTTGAACCGAATTGATGCCTGCGATTCTTTGCTGAAGCGTAACGAAATCGACCCATTTTTGAAGCGGATGGTGACTGGCGATGAAAAATGGCTCACAACGAGAACAACAGACTAAAAAGATCGTGGTCCAACGATCGCCAAGCCCGGATTAACGGCCAAGAAGGTTTTACTGTGTTTTTAGTGAGATTGGAAGGGAATTGTCCACTATGAGGTGTCCCTTTGGGCCAATCACTCAATTCGGACCTATACTGTCAACAACTGACCAGATCAAAATACTATGATAACATATGTGAAATGCTCGCAGACGTAAAGCACCCTGCTCAGTTTAGGAAATTCAGACCAAGGGCTAGACATAAAAACCCTATAAACCTTGATATTTGGGAAGAGTTTTTTTCTTCCTTCAACGCTTTTAAGGTGGACGCAAGTAGGTCTTTTAGCGGTATTGATATACATAATTCTGATTTAGATAAAGATATATCATTGGTGGAACTTGAAGGTGACCTTTACTTGTCCATGAGAAATAGATCTCCAGGGATTGATAATGTTTCAAGTGAATTTTATAAATTTATGTCTTTAAATTTGTTACAAATATGAAAGTGAAAATTTATTTCATATTCTAAATGTATCCCCGATATACAATGCGTTGAGGGAAGTCTATTTAAGGGATTCTTATATAATTTTATTGATGGTGCTCTACGTCTCCGTTCATTCGTTATAAATGAATGAGGGAGGGAGGGCGAGGGAATGGTTTATTGTTATATTTGTTCACAATTCTGTTTATTTGTACTTAATTCTTGTATTTAATTTTACCAATTCTATGTATATATACAATAAACAAACAATAATAATAAGGGGGAGGGGTCGGTAGCGCAATCGATTAAATCACCAACTTTTCTAATCCGATTAGGAGAACATCAACTTAGACTTCATCAGTTCGATCCCAGCCAGAAGCAAAGCGAATTTATTTGAAAATAATAAAAACCGGCCCCTCGGCTCCAGAAACTGACAATCTCTGGTTCTACAAAACCTCGCGCATGCGCAGGGCAAAATTTCCTAACAAGCAACCATGAATCGTGAGAGGCAAAAAAAGATTACCCCAGGTGGTAACCAATCCACCCACCCTCGAGTGGCAACCGAACCTTCAGATTCTGGGGGACCCGGACCATCACGAAGTCAAGGAAGAAACAATGAAAGAATAACGCCAAAAATCCATACATACCTGGGCACTTTTACCATCGACACACTCATCCGGCCACGAAAATTACATACCATGACCATGGAACTCGATAACACGTTCCGGAAAAAGATAAGAGGCGTGGAAGGTCCAACCAGAAAGAAACATCAAGCTTTGCGTGATCCCAAGGGTCCAAACGCAACAAATAATAATAATAATAATAAACTGACCAGATTGAAGCTGGCGATCGACGAGAAGCTGCCAGAATTGTCCATTAGGAAGGGTGTTGTTTTCCATCAAGACAACGCCAGACTGCACACATTTTTAACGACGCGCCAGAAGCTTCGAAATCTTGGGTGGGATGGTTATATCGCACCCGCCGTATAGCCCAGACCTGGCACCAAGCGATTATCACCTTTTTCGAGAACTTGCAAAAATTTTCTTGATGGTACAAAACTGGCCTCAAGAGAGGCTATTGAAAAACAACTGTCCCAGTTTTTTGCCAATAGAGACAGAGGCTTCTAGGAGAGAGGCATAATGGAATTACCTTCAAAGTGGCAACAAGTTATCGAACAAAACGGCGCATATTTGACCTAAATCAGATGATTCTAAGTATGTTAAATAAAACCTTCAATTTCATGTAGAAATAATGGATTTCTTTTTACTACACTTAATATTATAGAACATTATCCCCGGCACATTTATAAAGTTTTTTCAACGTATAAATATTTTCAAAGAGAAACAAAGAGGTTGTCCTCTGCTTGATACAAATAAACATACACACATATATATCGAGATGATATATCTGTATATATATTATTTATTTGTTTGAGACTATAGTTTCGAAGATTTGATCTTTATCATCAGTCTTTTTTTAACTGACTTCAAAAAAGGAGGAGGTTCTCTATTCGCTGAATTTTTTTTTTTTTTTTTTTTTTTTTTTGTGCCTATGTTACCTCATATCTCCGCCAATTGTCAACCGATTTTGAAAATTTTTTTTGCATTGGGTCCAGTCTAGCTTCCGATTGGTCCCATTTTTCGTTTTTTTTTTTCATAGGTATTAGACCTTTTTTATTAGGTTTGTTTAGACCTAACCTCTTTGTTTATGAACCGATTTCGATGGTTCTTTTTTTATCCGAAAGGGGGTGTCTTAGGGATGGTGTCATATTAATTTGGTCAAGTTCTGATGATATAATCACTATTAATAACATCACTAAAAAGAGAAAAATAAAAATAATTTTTAAGAAAAATAAAAACCGACTTCAAAAATTAAATGCAACAAATAAAATACACTAAAAGGTATAAAATAATTATTATCTTATTTAGTTACAACTAAACGACTAAATATTAACATGAAATTACTTTTTGAAGTCGGTGCCAAACATATACCTTTTATGAATCGCACTCGACGGATCTTACTTAGTACGTTTGGCGGGTACGCTCGCTTATAGGTATAGTTTGTTTGGTACCGACTTCAAAAAGTAATTTCATGTTAATATTTCGTCGTTTAGTTGTAACTAAATAAGATAATAATTATTTTATACCTTTTAGTGTATTTTATTTGTTGCATTTAATTTTTTTAAGTCGGTTTTTATTTTTTTCTTAAAAATTATTTTTTTAATTATAAATGTTTTTCATGGAGTCAATATCGTATGGATATTGACTCCATGAAAAACATTTATAATTAAAAAAGACTGATGATGAAGACCAAGTCTTCGAAACTATAGTCTCAAACAAATAAATAATATATATACAGATATATCATCTCGATATATATGTGTGTATGTTTATTTGCATCAAGCAGAGGACAACCTCTTTGTTTCTCTTTGTGAATCAACAACTCTGCTACTCTCGGCATAACAAAAACTTTTCAATATAAATATTTTCATTTTAATCTAATAAAATTATTTTATTTTAGGATAATGTTTCAACGCAAGTAATTAAAATAACCAGGGAACTACAGAAATTATCTTCGGAGGTATTGGATTCGGTAAGATATCAATTTTTTTAATATTTTTTATTTATACGGTTTAATTTATAATAACTTTTGTTACTTATCCTCTAAGAATTTTTTTTTGTAATTTATTAGCTATTTATTTTTATAAGAAATAAATACAAATTGCCATTTGACTACCCTGTTAGATGCGAACCCCTCTGACATATGTAAACGCGTTAAATATCATAATTTGTAAAATTTCGCGATCTAGTGATTTTAAATTTAAACACATAGCCATGCCATTTACATAGTTTAAATAAAGGTGGTTAAGTGTTTCCAATTTTGAAGAGATTCCGAGGGGGTGAAAAATAACCCTTGTGGCATAATTAAAAATTATCCATTCCATCGGATCTAATAGATGACACTCTCTTATGATTTTCACTTATAATTACACGAGAGCTTTTTTTTGCCGAAGTAAACTTGACATTTTAATGAGAATTTTGTTGCCCAAAGGCAACAAAATTCGAATTATAAAATATCAAGTTTACTTCGACCCAAAAAAAAAAGCTTGAGTGTAATTCGGTAAGACAATTTAATGAATCAATACGTAAATCACAAAATTAACAAAATTAAGACATAAATTAGTTTATTTAATTTAGAGGAAAAGTACAATTGTTAAAAATACAATTTAACCATTTACTGTCGGCCAACTTCTGATTTCCCCCTTGTGCTGTTTTTGAAAACACTGGGTTATATTCAACTCTTCCGGTCTCTCGTCCACTGTTGTCTGTTTCGACTTTAAAATAGAATTCCTTACAATTTGCTGCTTCTCCACCCCTCCAGGCTAATTCATACGCAGCAATGTGATAAAACTTTCTTTGGAGGCCTTCGGGTTCTTCTTCACTCCAAGACAGTGCCATTTCAAAAATTTCTTGTTTTGTGAGAGCTTTGGAACTCACCTTTCTTTTTTCTGGGACTGCTTGTAAAATTTTGCGTTTCGTGTCACGGGCGTTTCTCGCTTTCTTAAACTGTATATCTGTGAAAGGATTAAAAACCCGTTTATAATCTTTAAAGCACTTCTCTTGTAACATGTTTGCTGTAGTGTTCCATATCGTCTTCACTGCACTTTCTTTATAATCGTCTTCGTTGGTCTTCTTCATGTTAAATGCCCAGTCACATAAAATAGAAGCTAACTCTTCAGTGGACGTTTCTTCAACGAGTTCATATTTTTTTCCACGCAAAACAGCGTAAACTATCTCCATATTGATGTAGTTGAATTCACAGTATTCTGAGGCACATTTTTGTTGATAGCTTTTTCAATTTCTCCAGTCGAAGACTCTCCAAATCTCGACATTTTCATACAATGCAAGTTTGACATAAAATTGTTTACAATGTTGGTTGTCATGTCAGTGTTGCTAGACTCCGATGATGCAGGCCTACTAGAATCTTAAAGCTAGGTTCAGTTTTGTCGCTGTAAAAGTTAGGGTAAACTTTTTTCGCTGTCATAGTGACAAAAACACCGTTGCTTATGGGACTTTTAGTGTATGAATTAAATTGTCTAACAAAATTTAAATCTATTACTATCGGCAACTTGAAATCTCTCATATTTCTATGTTAAGTAGGTTCTTTCGCGACAATCCACACAAAAAGTTTTAGCCTCGTAACCACTCTATAAATATGAACGGTGTTAAAATTTTAGGTTATGTTTTTTTAACGTGACTGTAAGCCATTGTTATTATATCCCCTCCACTAAAAATAATCGCCCAAATATGTTTTTTTTATTTATTATCAAAACTACGTGGTAAATAATTTCATTTTTTTTTAAGTTACTCCGAATATATTCTAACAATAATTAGTTTTTCATCAAGATGGAGAAAGTCCTTCAATCAAAACAAATAAAATAATGATAATTTTCCCACCCTTTCCCTATCTACCATATACACGAAAATTTCATTTTTAATTGTTATTATTTCATGTTTGGTGTGGTAAATCGTTTTCAAATTTTAACAGTGTTAATGACTTATATTCCAAGTTTCGAAGACTTCTTGAATTTTTGGATTTGTGAAAGAACTACTTTAATTAAAAAGACTGATGATCAAGGTCAAACCTTCGAAACTATACTGATTATATTGTAATTATTTTTAATTTTATGACAAAAACTTTAAAATCTTTCTAATAATGAATGTTAATTTATTCTCCTCTAGTTCCTATACACCGTTGAACAAAATGAGCCCGATTATGATTGGAAAAAGACGAAAATTAAAATATGGAAGTATTTCGATAATTTAGATGAAAAATATAAACATTCGGAACAATTTATCAATTTTATAAAATCTCAATTAGAGATGGTAAATAATAACCCAAAACAAACGTTACAAACTGTTATAAATTTAAAAGATGATTTAAGAAGTAACCAGAAAATTAATTTAAATATAAATGATGATGAAAGCAGACATAAATTACAGAAAATAAATAGACTCGAAAAAGTTCTTTGGGTAAGCATTACTCTGTTTAATAATAATTATTGTTAGTCCAGTCAAATTGTGTTTTTATCGGGAAAGTTTTGGGGTAGTTCTGATTTTATGTATATATATGTTATTCCAAATCTGAGGTTTCCCACCAAAATTTTGTGACACATCATTGTAGAAAATGCAAAAAAAGGTGAAAATTTCCATTTGTTGGCGATTTTTTGCTTATAACTCGAAAACTATCAATTTTTTGTAAATAACCTTCCTATTCAAAATGAAAGTTCATAAAATTTACTAAAAATTTTATTCTTTAGGTTTTTTTCTCCGACTAACCGTTCGGTCTCAAGCGCAAGTTTTCGACTTCGGCAGCCCCCCGGATCACCCAAAAACTCGCTCTTTTTTCGATATTTTCAAATTTTGATCATGAAGGACCACGTTTTCGACAAAGACCAGTCTATACATTTTTAAACTAGATTAAATTTGCTATAATTAAAACAAAGTTTCATCTTAATTGGATAAATGGTAATCCGTGCCGCAATGAGTTTGAAGTTTTGAAAAACTGCAATTTTTTGCAAAATCCGCAATTTTTCCTTCATAAAATGAAAACTACTCATCCTAGAAATTTGGTTCCTATCTCATTCTCTAGGAAATTTTGTTGTCTTGAACGTTTACTTGTACCACTTTTTTGATAAAAGTCATGGATTTATAGATATCCTTCATTTTCCATGACAGGATATGATCCGAATCCTCAGAAGTGTCATGGAAAATGCTGGATATCTATAAATCTATGACTTTTATCAAAAAAAGTAGTTCAAGTAAACGTTCAAGTCAATAAAATTTTCTAGACAATAAGATAGGAACCAAATTTCTATAATGAGTGGTTTTCATTTTATGAAGGAAAAATTGCTGATTTTTTAAAAAATTGCAGTTCTTCAAAACTTCAACCTCATTGCGGCACGGATTACCATTTATCCAATTAAGATGAAACTTTGTTTTAATTATAGCAAATTTAATCTAGTTTAAAAATGTATAGACTGGTCTTTGTCGAAAACGTGCTCCTTCATGGTCAAAATGGAAAAAAATCGAAAAAAGTGCGAGTTTTTGGGTGATCCGGGGGCTGCCGAGGTCGAAAACTTGGATTTTGCGCTTGAGCCCAAACGGCTGATTCGAGAAAAAATCTAACTGATAAAATTTGTAGGAAATTTTATGAACTTTCATTTTGAATAGGAAGGTTATTTACAAAAAGTTTTCGAGTTATAAGCAAAAAACCGCCAAAAAATGGAAATTTTCACCTTTTTTTGCATTTTCTATAATGTTGCGTCACCAAATTTTGGTGGGGGACCTCAGATTTGGATTCAGCGCCCTAAAAAACATATATATGCAAAAATTCAGAACTACCCCAAAACTTTCCCCATAGGGGCCCATTTGAGCACAATTTGACTCGACTATGTTATTTGTTTTTTCTTTCTAACAAAATATTAAATTATTCTTTTGTAATTTTTTTCAGAAATTAGAAAGACATATAAAAAAATATGAAACTGCAGAAATAGATTTTTCTAAAGATGAAGACTGTGATGAAAATTCTTACTATATAAAACTAGAAAGGTTTACACATTTTATTTTATATACATATATATAATTAGTGCAAATCTAAAACAACATATTTATATAATTTATTTAAATGAAATATATTAAAAATAAAATATTTAAGTATATAAAATTAAATATTCTTATTCAGGGGGTTAATTTTACGATCGAATTGATAAGAAGTTTCGTAAAACATAAAATGACTTTATAATATGTGCATGAATAAAAAAAAAATTGACTAGAAAACTTTGTCAAGACTGGGTACGCTCTCTATTTGAGATGCGGGGACTAAATCCCTCGAATTGTGAATTGAGATTTGCACTTAAAATACTATTAAATGAGCAATTCTTCTAAATATATAAAATTTAGCACCTTACATTTTATTACCTGTTCTATCGATCTAAAATATTTTCAGCATTGCGACGCTTCGGTTTCCATCGAAAAGTCGTCGCAAATTTTTTTAGATGGAACACCCCGTATATTAACACGTTTTTAGATCCGCCTTTTTATAAAACTACTTTTTTGTTAATATTGTCCTATACCTATCTCTATCGGTTTTCGAGATAAAAAAAATTTGTGTTAAATATGGTCCAAAACATGGCCCTAATTAAACTTAAATAAATTAGTGATCTCAAATCATGAAAAGTTGATATTATGGTGGTAGTTTAGACAAACCCCAAGTATTTAATTTACCCCGAAAAATCGACTCCATATTATACAGAGCGTGCTAAGATTACTATTATTTCCGTTATTTATAAAAGGGGTCAAAAGTTCGTTTTTTGAAATTGGACCTCCCCTATATTATCCAATAAATTGAAAGACGAAAAAAATGCTTTAAGACGATATATCATGTCCCTATACCTAAAATATCAAGTTTTCTTAATAGAGACATTAGAATTTATTTGAATACTCTAAATGTTCGTATTTTAATTGGTTTAAGAAACCTATCTGAGAGTGTACCTAAACTTTTGGAACTAAATTTGTAAAAGTCAACAATTTTTATAAACAAATCGAATTTCTTTATGACCATGTTTTTAGAATTGCATTATTATAAATATATTTAATTTTTATTACCTATTAAAGATTTTACATAATTTATTTATTATTATTTTTTTTTTATTTTAGATTTAAAGAACGATTTGTCCAAGTTCATAAAAAACTTTGTTCATTAAAGAAAGAACAGCCTGTTCGTGGAATTAGTCTATATCATGTAGAAGTTGACCGTATGTGTTTTTTTCCCACAATTTATAAAAACTATAATATTGGATATTTTTAGACAAATTAACTTTTAAACGTTAGTTTTAATTTTTTCTTAAAGCAATTTGAACCTCAAAATTTAAATAATATAATCATTAATTTCTTATGTTAATTCTACATATTAGAAAATTATTTTATTATTTTTTAAAAAGGAAAAATAAATTGAGCATCCGACGGGATTCGAACCCGTGTCTCTCTCCTTTACACGAAGAGCGGCTAAAGGAGAGAGACACAAGTTCGAATCCCGTCGGATGCTCAATTTATTTTTCCTTTTTAAAAAATAATAAAATAATTTTCTAATATATAGAATTAACATAAGAAATTATTGATTATATTATTTAACTTTCGAGGTTTAGATTGCTTTAAAATTGGATACTTTTCTTTTGCTAAACACGATGTTACTATTCGAGATGAAATTCTACTTAAAACAAAATCATTAGTTGAAAAGTTTTTGTTTTGCCGAGAGTAGTAGAGTTGTTGATTCACAAAGAGAAACAAAGAGGTTGTCCTCTGCTTGATGCATCAAGCAGAGGACAACCTCTTTGTTTCTCTTTGTCAAAATCATTAGATTATAAATATAAAATTTGATTCAATGTTCAATTTTTCAATATATTACTTATTCTTTTTTTAATATTTTTTTTTTTTAGATACCCCTTTTAGAGATTTGAATGAAGAAATAGAGCAAAATATATTAAAAAGAAAAAAATTTCCAGATTTCAAGGATATACATAATATTATAGAAAATTATAATAAAAATAATAATTCGAAAGTGGATTCGATGGAAGTTATTGTATATGGTATGTTTGCAATTAAATTTATTTTTCATTAACCAAATGAGACGGAGCTAAAATAATGTTTTTTGCCTAATTTGTGAAATTGCCTTTTTCTGAAAATAGACAACATTTTCCATGTATTAATGAAATAGCTTAAGGTAGTTGTTCCGCCAAATGGGTTTTCTTAGGACTTTTTTGAAATTTAGGCAGATTATTATTTAAATACTTCTGTATCGATTGGTGGCAAAACAAAATTGATGAACAGTATAGTTCCGGAGATATTAAATTTCAAAAATAGAGTTTTTCAGACTCTTATACATTGCACTATATGGGATATCGTAAAATTTACATACATATAGTATTTAATTATAATCAAGAAACCCTTCTTACCATTTTTATAAAAAACCAAACCAACATTATACAATACCTAATACATTTTTTAAGAAAATTTTAATTCATAGTTATAACACAGCTTCTGAGATAATAAGAAATAAATAATGAAAAATGTATAAAAAAAATTTACACTAAAAACAATATGGCAACAGCGCATTTATTGAACCAGCGAAGATGTATAAACCGCGCATGCGCTAGATTTTTTCAAATTTATAATTTTCATAAGATGTAACGTTATTACATTTGTTAAAAAATAAAACGATTTTTATAGAAATTTTTTAACTTTTAAAATGTATTTTATCTGTCATTTTAATATAAAAATATTCAATCTCTTACAATGGTGCCAGATTTGTCAAAGCAGTACGGGATTGGCTAGTAGTGGTACATAAACAGCAAAAAGTTTTGTGCTTATGAATTATGAATCCTTATTGTCTATTCTATGTACTCTAGCATTAACTTTTTGCTAGTATTGTCGCGAAACAACTACCTTAATATGTCATATGTTTAAAATAATAATTAAATTTTGCTTATTACTTAAATGATCAATGACATTTCTTAATTACGGAAATCTGCAAAGCCATTTGCTTAATTCATGAATTCTAGAAAGTGTTTCCTTTTTCCAGAAATAAGCAATTTCACAAATTAGGCCTAATATATATATATATAATATAAATAGTATAGATATACGATGTAGTTAAACCATAAAAAAATATATATCTGATATATATACATTAGGTGCTCCTTATTTTGGGTATTTTCGAATTTTTACGCTGGCAGAGGCTCATATGGTTCTAAATAAATAAAAAATAAATCTTCCAAGTTTCAAGCCCCTATCTCAATTTTAAACGGTGCCTCAGAGCGTTGTAATTTTCCCATCTAAATAACATGTGGTTTTTGGCAGTGAACGATCAATTTTTTATTCGGGCCAAAGCAATAGTTTAAAAATTTTGAAACTCTGTAGACTTTATCCTTATAATAGTAGCTACCCTTCAGAATTTTTACAGATTTGTAGCTATTATAATTTTGGAGTCTATAACTTACTAACACTTAGGTATCGGTTAGTCGCAAGTAATGCTTTATACTAACCAAGGCAGATGGTAAATGGAGCCACTGGGATGGCCAATCAGATGACAGCCACTGAATGTACCTGTCATCTGATTGGCCATACCAGTGGCTCCATTTACCATCTACCTTGGTTAGTGGTAAAAAGCATTTACTTTGCGACATACAACCGGGCCTAAGATATGGCAGTATTTTATCTAGCTGTAACTCCAAAATTATAATAACTAAAAATCTGAAAAAACTCTGAAAGATAGCTACTATTATAAGGGTAAAGTTTACAGAAATTCAAATTTTTAGAAATGTTACTTTGGCCGGAATAAAAAATTGATCTTTCAATGCCAAAAACCCCATGTTATTTAGATGGGAAAATTGCATCGCTTTGAGGCACAGGTTAAAATTGGGATAGGGACTTGAAACTTGGAAGATATATTTTTTTATTTATTTCGAACCATATGAGCCTCTGCCAGGGTAAAAATTCGAAAGTACCCTAAATGAGGGCCACGCTAATATATATATATTAGAGCTCATTAGTTCAAATCATAATCTCATGCAGCTGGATAAATGAGGTATCGTTTAATTCCTCTATACAAGGCATGTTTCATTAGATAAGTGAGTAGGAGATTATATTGCAGATGCTATTTCAAATATTTTTCAGAAGATTCTTATGCATGCTCAAATAATAATTCATTTTTGTTAAGGGAGAATGGTGTGGGTTCTTGGTGAAACATATTTAAATAAAGTAAAGAAAATTAAAAAAATATATATAAATTTTTATAATAAATGCAAAGATTTAAGCATTTTTTTGAAAAAAGATGGAAATCATTTCAAAAATCAACCCAGACCTATAATATTAATAAATGAATTTACTTTAAGGTAGTTGTTCCGCCAAATGCGTTTTCTTAGGATTTTTCTGAAATTTAGATATATTATTATTAAAATACTTCTGCATCGATTGATGGCAAAACGAAATTTATGAACAATACAGTTCCGGAGATATTAAATTTCAAAAATAAAGTTTTTCAGGCTCTTTAACATTGCACTATAGGGGATATCGGAAAATTTACATACATATTTAATTATAATTAAGAAACCCTTCTTACCATTTTTATAAAAAAATAAACCAACATTAAACAATAACCAATACATATTTTAAGACAATTTTGGTTGATAGTTACAACACAGTTTCTGAGATAATAAGGAATAAATCATGAAAAATGTATAAAAAAAAATTTACACAAAAAACATTTTGGCAACAGCGCATTTATTTAACCAGCGAAAGATGCATGCGCTAGATTTTTTCAAAATTATAATTTTCATAAGGTGTAACGAAAAAATAACAAAACGATTTTTATAGAAATTTAAAATGTATTTTATCTGTCATTTTAATATAAAAATATTCAATCTCTTACAATGGTGCCAAATTTGTCAAACGAGCACGGGATTGGCTAGAATAGGTACATAAACAGCAAAAAGTTTTGGGCTTATGAATCCTTATTGCCTGTTCTATATACTCTAGCACTAACTTTTTGCTAGTATTGTCGCGAAACAACTACCTTAAGGACCAATCATAGATTTTAGAGAAAATATTTTTTTTTTGGTTTTAAATGTTAGGCTAGTTAGGCTAAAAATATTTTCTCTAAAATCTATGATTGGTTCTTAAATTCATTTAATAAATTTTTATATTTAATATTTCTTACATATGTTGCATATCGGAGAGAGATTTGTCTTAAAGGTTTGGCTAACGGCCCGGCAATCTAGTTAGCGCCCGAGGGGACGAAGCACTCTGATCTGCAATGTAAAAATATTTCTACTAAAATCTTAGATTTTTTCCTAAATAAAATTAAATTCACTTCTTAATATTATAATGGTTATTTACCTAATCTGGGTTGATTTTTGAAAAAATTCCAACTTTCTTCAAAAAAAAGATGCTTAAATCTTTGTATTGATTATTTAAAAAATATAAAATTCATTAACTGGTCACTCATGATGAACCATCTATTAAGATGTGGATTAATCTAAAAATTTCTGAAAATTTTTTATGTAATTTTAATAAATTTTCTGATGAGCTAAACATTGGCGAAACTAGTAAAAATAAACATTTTTAAATAAAAATGTCTTAAATTTAATTTATCTATTTTTTTCTTGATATACGAAGTAGTTAAACCATAAAAAATTCTCATAAAATAATTTTCTCACTCCTAAAATCTATACTATTCTATTAAAAACAAGTTTAATATTTATGTATATAAAATTTGAATTTTAGCCTTCGATATTAAACATTTTTGTCATTATAGTGCATGAAAAAATACCATTAAAAAATAAATCTATTTTTTTTTTTTAGCCAAAAAAATTTTTGAATCTGTTGGTTTACAAATTAAACGGCGAAGATGTTTTGATTTCTATCAAAATATGGGTTCACTTTTAAGAGATCAAGTTGAAACAGACCCAGCGGATGTTGATAAAGAATTAGCTGAAAAACTTAAAGAGAATGCTAAAATCTTCAAGAAAAAACTTTCCTCAGTAAGTAGTAGAACAAATGTATATTTGAATGCAGAAAATCAATCATTGAAAATAAAATTTTCTTATTCAAAAAAAGAATATATCAGGCATGAAATACCTGGTGTCTGTTTTTTTGTTTTATTGGAAATTCAATGGTAAAATTTTAATTTCTATTTAGATTTTTTTTCTTATTAATTTTATAACAAAAGTGTAATACACAATCAAAAGATGTTTAGAATTAAAAATTGCGTCCAAATGATACGTTTCGGTATATTATATAAAATAGAAAAGTGCTAAAAATTCGAAAACTAGATAAACCTAGTTTAAATTAAGGTACTTGTTTCACCATATGAGTTTTCTTAGGATTTTTTTGAAATTTAGAGAGATTATTATTTAAATACTACTGCATCGATTGGTGGCAAAACGAAATTTAAGAACAATATAGTTCCGGAGATATTAAATTCCAAAGAGAGAGTTTTTCAGACTCTTATACATTTGACTATACGGGATATCGGAAAGTTTACATATATATTTAATTATAATTAAGAAACTCTTCTTACCATTTTTATAAAAAACTAAACCAACATTAAACAATAACTAATACATTTTTTAAGAAAATTTTAATTCATAGTTACAACACAGTTTCTGAGATAATAATGAAAAATTTACACTAAAAACAAGCTGGCAACAATGTATATATTTAACCTAAAAAGTGGGTTAACGTTTTTTCGCTTCAGCCAATGTCGCAACAGCTTTTAATAGCTTATTAAGAACTTTTTGTTTAATAAATCGACATTTATAATGTATTTTATTTGTCATTTCTATGATAAAAATATTCAAACTCGGACAATGTTGCCACATTTGTCAAACGAGCTCGGGATTGGCTAGTAGTGTTACATAAACAGCAAAAAGTTTTGGGCTTATGAATTATGAACCCTTATTGTCTGTACTATATACTCTAGCATTAACTTTTTGCTAGTATTGTCGCTAAAAAACTACCTTAAGATGTCACGATTTCTCCTTAACTACTAAACTTGAAATTTAGTTTTAAGGTTAGTTTTTAAAAAGTTAAAACAAGGAGAAACATTTTCATTCATCATGATTTCTCCAGAACTATTTGCTCTAAAAACGTAAAATCTTGCTGAAACCGTATGTAGAATTTTTTCTAGTAATATCTTCTAAAATTTGAATTTTTAAACTTTTATATCCAATTTCAAGTTAGCTCCAATATGCGTGTTATCTTAAAAAATGAAACTAAGTTTGTAAGTTGGCAAATTTTTAAGGACGTTCCCTAATATAGCTCAGATGCAGTTCGATCTTTCCCCTAATTTCACATGCGCAGAAAGGCAAAAATATTTTCGCTGCATCGTTTTTCGGATCTGGCAACATTGCATTCTTACCGATGCTAAAAGACAAAGAATAAAATAAACACTTGATGAAACAGCTCAATGCGAAATTCCAGATGAGAACAGTATAGTTAGGTTGAGAGAATTAGCTAAAAATCTCCGATGCACCAGCTGCAGAAGTTTTTTAGATATGGAAAAATTGAGTGATTTTAGTGTGACGTTGCCAAGTCGCCATCTCTCACTTGCCATGCCATGAGAGAAAAAATGAAAACCATCAAAAATACCTAACTTTTAACATTTTTCAGACAAAACGAATACCGCTTGATACAATTATTTTAACAGGACAATATTTGTTATATCTTCAGTTAATGATTCTCAGTTTTTCAAAATAATTTCAAGAAAATTACAATTGTTATTTAATGAAACAGTCGCTTCAACATCAATCGGGATAGGGTTCGCGTGTTAAATATGCAAATTTAAATGGTCAATATTTATAAATTTAATGCCTCAAGGATTATTGAAAAAAATTTCTCCGTATAAAGGACACTTATAAACATGTGTATTCAAAGTTTTCAAAGGATTGCAAGAAAGTCAATTTATTAGGGAACGTCCTTAACTCTTATCTTTCTTTTGTTATGTTAATATTCCCATAGGAACGTATCAATAATCTGGATGTGGTTTTTAATTATTGTAAATATTTTTTCTATTTATATTTTTGCAATGAAATCTTGATGTCAACGTCATTTCACCATTTACAAAGAGGTTGTCCTCTGCTTGATGCAAATAAACACACACATATACATATATTAAATATAGAAATGTAGGTATATATAATATATTATATTATTTATTTTAAGTGGATATTAATAAGGCAGTACAAAAAAAGAAGATAATTTATACTATCTTTTTATTTTTTTCTATTCAAAAACCGACTTTTCAAAACCCCGAAGAAGGAGGGAATAGCCTCTGAAACGTCGGATTTTGAATAAAAATAAAAAGATCAGTCCGTCTCCAAAAATTACTCCAATCTGATTATTTATTTTATTTGCATCAAGCAGAGGACAACCTCTTTGTTTCTCTTTATGATTCAACAACTCTGCAACTCTCCATAAAATAAAATCTTTTCAATTTCACAGTTTAGACTGGTGGTTACTTTTATGAAATGGCTTAAATTTTTAATACTGGGAGAAGAAATTTTCTAAAAATATTTTAATTTATTTTGAATTTATTCGATTTCTTTTTTATTATCACTTGAAAACGGGTTCAAAATTAAAAGCCTTAAATTTAGAGAATAAACTAGAAAATTTTAACTAATTTTCTTATTTGTCTAACTTGAATATATTCTCTAGTTTAAGATTAATGTTAGAAGTTTTTCTTTCGAGACGGACTGGTAGATTTATAGCTGAGGATTGGATGAAAGGCAGTCCGGGAATAAATAAAAACATTATTTCCAATAAAAGAGTATTTATTGGAAGGTTTTCCTTTTATAATTTTTTGAAACCGACGTTTCGATGATGAAAAAGCATGTTCCTTCCTGGAAATAATCTTTTTATATTATTTTATGGACTGCCTTCCATCCAACCCTCAGATATTAATATTATATAACGAGCTTTTCGTGCGTGCCTCGGGCTGGTGCCCTGGCGGGCGGCGTCTCGGTCTAAAAATGTTATTCCTCTTAAAAAACCACACTCCAAATGTATACCTGTAAACTCCCGAAAATACATAGTCTCTTAAAAGTTTCGCCTCATTTTCGTCCTGACACAGCTACAGAAATGAGGCTCTAGATATGAATCTGGAAGTATTTTTTTTTTCTATAATCTACAGCATTGTGATATTTTTTGTGTGGAAATAGATTTATTTAAATAAGCGATCATGTGAGGAGGAGAATTATATTATATTATTTTTTAAAAATTTAGGATCGATAATCGATATAAGGCTCCAAATATTTAAAAGAGATCAGGTGTTGTTTTAATGACAGGCTGCTCCCTCCAGTAATGCCATGAGAAACTCGGGCATGCGTGTCTTAAGTCGTTCAATTTTGTAAAAATCAAAAAATAAGAATAACAAAATTTAGATTTTGAAAAAATTATAAAAAAGTGGCAAATTATTAAAAAATAAACAAATAATATATAAAATATAATTCAAATAAGATGTGATTAATATCTTCTTCTGTGCGCAAAGAAAAGCAAATTGAATATTTAATTTTTGAGTGGTGAGGGGGAGGGGGGAGGAATAATTATCAATATATTTAATGTTTCTTAATTTAAAATCAATTGAAGTCTTTCATTTCAAAATTCGAGTTCAAATTACAATTATATTTCAAATTTGCCGAAAATATACTGCAAATATACCGACGGCATCTGCAATCCCTGTCGGCAGAGTTACGTTAGCGTTGCTGCAAATTAATCTGGGCTATTATATGTATAATAATTAAACCCACTTAAGAGGCTTTGTAGATGTATTTATGGTCTACAGAGTAGGTTAAGTGGGAAAATTAATTCTGAAATAAGTAAAGCATCTCTATTTATATTTAAAAGATGTTTAATGTATTCAGAAACATATCCTTTAATCCTAAAAGCTTTAAGCAAAAATACAAAGAAGAAATACTCTCCAAAAAGTTTTAATTTATTCGATCTATTTTCATTATTACTTGAAAACTGACAGGTTCAGGATTACTAGAAACTTTTAAGTAATTTTCTTATTTGCCCAACCTGAATGTATTCTCTAGTTTAAGATTAATATTATATTATATAATTAATCCGAGAGAACTCGCTGCTGAGATTTTCTCTCAGCTCTCTGATTGGATAAGAGTGAAGCTGAGATTCCCTATAGCTGTGGGTAGAAGTGTAAAGCAGGGGAAGACGAACTCTAATTATT
The DNA here is from genome assembly GCA_024734495.1 of Forficula auricularia. Lineage (NCBI taxonomy): Eukaryota > Metazoa > Arthropoda > Insecta > Dermaptera > Forficulidae > Forficula > Forficula auricularia. The sequence continues at coordinate 318,741 of JALMQS010000817.1, read as the reverse complement.
GCAAAATATAATGAACAAACTAGAAAATTTTAGCTTATTTTCTTATTTGTTTAACATGAATGTTTCGTCTAGATTAAGATTAATTAAGGTAGTTGTTCCGCCAAATGGGTTTTCTTAGGATTTTCTTGAAATTTAGACAGATTATTATTTAAATACTTCTGCATCGATTGGTGGCAAAACGAAATTTATGAACAATACAGTTCCGGAGATATTAAATTTCAAAAATCGAGTTTTTCAGACTCTTATACATTGCACTATACGGGATTTCGGAAAGTTTACATACATATTTAATTATAATTAAGAAACCCTTCTTACCATTTTTATAAAAAACTAAACCAACATTAAACAATAACCAATACATATTTTAAGACAATTTTGATTCATAGTTACAACACAGTTTCTGAGATAATAATGAATAAATAATGAAAAATTTACACTAAAAACAATGTGGCAACAGCGCATTTATTTAACCATCGAAAGATGCATGCGCTAGATTTTTTCAAAATTATAATTTTCATAAGATGTAACGTAGGCGTTGATTACATTTGTTAAAAAATAACAAAACGATTTTTATTGAAATTTAAAATGTATTTTATCTGTCATTTTAATATAAAAATATTCAATCTCTTACAATGGTGCCAAATTTGTCAAACGAGCACGGGATTGGCTAGAATCGGTACATAAACAGCAAAAAGTTTTGGGCTTATGAATTATGAATCCTTATTGCCTGTTCTATATACTCTAGCATTAACTTTTTGCTAGTATTGTCGCGAAACAACTACCTTAAATACAAAAATTTTATATAATTAAACCCACTTAAGAGGCTTTGTAGATGTATTATGTCTGCAGAGTGGTTTAAGTGGGAAAATTAATTCTGAAATAAGTAAAGCATCTCTATTTATATTTAAGAGATGTTTAATGTGTTCAGAAACATGTTCTTTAATCTTAAAAGCTTTGGCATGTTTAAGCAAAAAAATAAAGAATAAAAGTTTTAATTTATCTGAATTTATTCGATATATTTTCATTATTACTTGAAAACTGACAGATTCAGGATTACTAGAAAATTTTAAGTAATTTTCTTATTTGTCCAACCTGAATGTATTCTCTAGTTTAAGATTTATATATTATATAATTAAACCCACTTAAGAGGCTTTGTAGATGTATTTATGGTCTACAGAGTAGGTTAAGTGGGAAAATTAATTCTGAAATAAGTAAAGCATCTCTATTTATATTTAAAAGATGTTTAATGTGTTCAGAGACATATCTTTTAATCTTTTTTGGCATGTGTATGGAAAAAAAGGGTCAATGAATTCAATTGGAGGCGAAACGTCGCTAAATAAACTTATAAATAGGAGCGAGCGTTGCTAGATAATTTTTTGCTTTAAGTAAAAGCAATATATGGTATTAATATTATTTTTATTTTTAAATTCAGGTCCATTTTTATTTGCATTCAGAATTAAATAAAATTAATTTATTTTTTTGGCCAACGTTTTGACATTTTGACCGGCTTCGACCACCCTCAAGGCATCACTGACCACAAAATTTTAAACTTAATTCTTAATTGCAATTAAAAATAATATTAATATACACGGAGGTTCTTTTCGTGGTTCCTGAAGAAGGAGGGTCTATCCTCCGAATCATCATTTTTAAAAGAAATCCCCAATTAATCTATCACTCCGTCTTCAATAGAAAATACCGCTCAATAATTAAAATTTCTAATTATAATATATAATAATGTTTATAATGAACTATCAGTGGGTTTCAAATTAAAATTCCTTGAAAATAAGACCCTGACAGATCGATTTGTCCGCCCAATAACCCCCTAATCCGTGATTTTCATTGAAATCGTTGAAGCAATTTACGAAAAACCTTTTCTTTATAAATAAATATACCGGGTGAATTTTTTATCTTGAGACAGTCTTATAACTCGAAAACAGTGCATTATATGAAAAAAGTTTCAAATAAAAGTTTATTTATATCAAGGGGGAAACTAAACTACGCTCTTGTTTGTCGACCTGTTCTTCAACAAAAAAATGCTCCAATTTTATTATTGAACCTAATACCATACAATATAACTATCTACTGGATTGACACGAGAAATAAAAATTTTTAAAGTCAAGAATTTTAAATACTTCTATTAAGTAAAAAATAATCTCTTAAATCTAAGTATATCGAAGTTTTTTTTTTTTTTTTGGCTTTTCGGCCTTTCTAGCCATAAGCCATTTACGATACTAATTATTTTATTTAAATTTGTCTCTACCTCGGGGGTCAGATTTTAGCCGGATGCCTCGAGTCGGATATAACGAAGTTTTAAGATCATTATAAACCCTTATTTTCATTGTTGTGACTTTTCGATTTAATAAATATTTATTTAATTAAATTGAAAGTTTTTGCCGAAAGTAGCAGAATTTTTATATATTGAAGGAGACAATAAAAGAGTGTGTCTTCTGCTGTAATTATAAATTTTATTTATTTATAACGATCGTTATAAATAAATAAAATTTATAATTCCAGCAGAAGACACACTCTTTTATTGTCTCCTTCAATATTTATTTAATCATTATTATTTGATAATTAAGTTGAATAATTGTTAAAAATAAGGATTAAGATTTTTTGAGATCTAATTGATTTAATATTTTGTTTATTTGATGTCGTATAAAAAAATAGTTATTATAAAAGTTGTTCAGTTTTTTTTGTAGATTTAGTAAATGTAAAGTAAAATAAAGGTTTCCATTTAAAAAACAGAACTTGACCTTAAAATACCCTTGAAAGCTTGTTCTAGATCGACAAACAATAGCGTAGTTTAGTTTCCCCCTTGATATAAATAAACTTTTATTTGAAACTTTTTTTCATATAATGCACTGTTTTTGAGTTATAAGACTATCTCAAGATAAAAAATTCACCCGGTATATCTACTCAGCTATCTACTATATACGTATGTATATTAGGGTGGTCCTTATTTTGGGTATTTTCGAATTTTTACCCTGGCAAAGGCTCATATGGTTCAAAATAAATAAAAAAAAATATCTTCCAAGTTTCAAGTCCCTATCTCAATTTTCATCCGTGCCTCAGAGCGATGCAATTTTCCCATCTAAATAACATGGGGTTTTTGGGATTGAACGATCAATTTTTTATTCCGGACAAAGTAATATTTCTAAAAATTTGAATCTCTGTAAACTTTACCCTTATAATAGTAGCTATCCTTCAGAGTTTTTTCAGATTTTTAGTTATTATAATTTTGGATTTACAGCTAGATAAAATACTGCCATATCTTAGTGTTAGTAAGTTATAGACTCCAAAATTATAATAGCTACAAATCTGAAAAAAACTGAAGGATAGCTACTATTATAAGGGTAAAGTTTACAGAGATTCAAATTTTTTGAAATATTACTTTTGCCGGAATAAAAAATTGATCGTTCACTGCCAAAAACCACATGTTATTTAGGTGGGAAACTTGCATCGCTCTGAGGCACGGGTTAAAATTGAGATAGGGACTTGAAACTTGGGAGAAATTTTTATTTATTTATTTCGAACCATATGAGCCTCTGCCAGGGTAAAAATTCGAAAATACCCAAAATAAGGGCCACCCTAATGTATATTTTATAAGAATTTTGTACTCAAGAACCAATATTTCATTGAAAGTGACTTTTCAATAAATTATTTTATTTCGAATTTATTATTTTCTTAATCTTTTTGGCTCCCTCTTTATTAAATCTCCATTGATATCTACTCTTTTGTCTTCAAGAAAATACTTATAATATATTATTAATAATTTTTTTATTTTCACAGGTAATTGAAAAGTACTGTATCGCTGAAAGAACAAAACAAATAGTTGCTGAAGAAATACCCGATAATATTGCTTCTTCAGAGGGTGAAGAAGGAGAAAGCGATAAAGAAGACAAACCACAAGATGATGAAGATAATATAGAAACAGAGGATGAAAAAGATTATAGGGATGAAATAAGTGATAATGAAAAAGAAAATAGAGATATAATAGAAATAGTAAGTGAAAGTGAAAAAGAAAATGAAGAAGAGAAGCTAAAAGAGGAAGAGGAGGATAATGATATACTAGAAATTGAAGAAATCCATTTGAAATCTTCGCCAACGGAAAAAGGCAAAATTGACCAAAGAAATTCCAATAAAAGTATTAATATTAATAGATTGAATGAAAATAATACTAATCCTATTGAAAAAAGTAATAAAGATAATAAGGAATATTCAACATCAAGTCTTATACAAAGAGCCATTGTTGATTGTGATACATTAGAAATACCTATGGGAGAAAAAAATACGAAAATTGAAGAAATTAATTTGGACGCATCTAAAATGAAACTTAATTATATTAATTCTACTAATCCAAAAATTGAAGGTATTTAAATTTTATTTCATTTTTTTTTATCTATATTTAGACTTATTGTTATTTTAGTTGAAAAAAATGTTTAATGGAGCAAAATATATTCAATTATTAAAAATAACATTGCTCGACAAAAATTAAATTAAAATTTGTATCCGTAAATCTAAAATTGTATTATAGTAGTGTTTTTTACGCTAATTCTCAGGGCGGAAATCGTTAGGGCGGATGTCACTTGACCATTACATCTGGTTGCAGATGAGCGCAATTAAAAAATTTCATGTTAAGATTTCAAACCTACATAAATATTTATAAAAAAAAAATCCTTGCCAAATTTCATGAAATTCTGAGAGCTCATTCCAGATATAATCACTTTATAAATTAACACATATCCTTATGGGATATTACTATATTTCGACTTATTGTGATCGAATTATAAAACAATTATATTTGATTACAATGAAAATGTGTTGAAATTTTAGGTTCTCTCTATTTGAATATTGACGGAACTGTGTACAAAAATTCAAAGGGATTAGTGCGCTAGATTCCTCGATATAAATTAATAAAGTCAAGAAAAATGATTTCTTTCGAAAACACCTCAAATTCACTGTTGAAAAGTGGCAACATCGCATACTCTTAAAAGATCATCCCCCCGAAATATACAATCAAATAACTTATTTTCCTACGTCTATTATGTGTTTAGAAGAATACAACTCTGGAATAACATAAAATAAATAACTAGGAATAAATATCCTAGCGTATTTATATTCAAATATATCCATTGCGCATGCGCTATACCACGGCGTTGACAAGTGTTTCTTTTACTTGAGGCGTATACACAGACACGGCTTTTGCATATGTGTGCGTGGCTTGGCTGCTAGGCACATGGACAGCCACTTAAAAAAGTTTTTGCTTTGAGGCGGGGAAAAATAAAGGCCGTTCTGTCTCAAATTTTTGGTACTGCGTATACGGTGCCAACTCCCTTAAGAGTTTAGAGATGTTTTTAGTCAAATATTATATAATTAAACCCACTTAAAGAGGCTTTGTAGATGTATTATCGTCTACAGAGTAGGTTAAGTGGGAAAATTAATTCTGAAATAAGTAAATCATCTCTATTTATATTTAAGAGATGTTTAATGTGTTCAGAAACATGTTCTTTAATCTTAAAAGCGAATTGAATATTTAATTTTTGAGTGGTATGGGGGGGGGGGGGGGGGGGGAATAATTATCAATATATTTAATGTTTCTTAATTTAAAATCAATTGGAGCCTTTCATTTCAAAATTCGAGTTCAAATTACAATTATATTTCAAATTTGCCGAAAATATACCGCAAATATACTGACGGCATCAGCGCTCCCTGTCGGCAGAATTACGTTAGCGTTGCTGCAAATTAATCTGGGCTATTATATATATATAATTAAACCCACTTAAGAGGCTTTGTAGATGTATTTATGGTCTACAGAGTAGGTTAAGTGGGAAAATTAATTCTGAAATAAGTAAAGCATCTCTATTTATATTTAAAAGATGTTTAATGTATTCAGAAACATATCCTTTAATCCTAAAAGCTTTAAGCAAAAATATAAAGAAGAAATACTCTCGAAAAGTTTTAATTTATCTGAAGTACAGATAATTTAGTCCTTGTATGGGGGTCAATCGGAGGACGATTGCGAAATTATTTTTCTGTGGGTCCCGGGACAAACAGGGATTGAAGGCAATGGCGCAACTGACCTTCTGCCAAAATGGGAGCCAATAAGGCGGCTGTTGATTTTTCTCAAATATTTTTAGAAGACTCGACAAAGTTTTTTAAAAATCAATTAAAGAGTTTGTGGTACAATGAGTGGGTGAGGGAGAATGCAATTCTTAAGAGAGTCAAACCCAACATTTGTCCACTAAGTACATATGACATGCCTAGACAAACGCAAACCAATTAATACGTCTACGAATAGAGTATTGCTTTTTCTCACATTGGATTTTGATTCTTAGAGAATATACCCCATGGTCTGGTATGTGCAACTCTAGAATCACAGTGGATCATGTATTAATTGAGTGTCCTTTATATAGTTTTTAAGGAATTTGGTCTTGGTACTTGGTGAAACATTTTTTATTGGATAAAAAATACTTGGTAGGTTTCACATTAAGATATAAAAATAAAACGAATTTATTTTTGGAGAGTCTTCTCAAAATAGACTCCCTCTCCTAATTTTAAATATTTACCCTTTTGTTATTTAAAAATAAATTTAACATTATTGGATAAAAATACTTGGTAGGTTTCACATTAAGATATAAAAAAATAAAACGAATTTATTTTTAGAGAATCTTTAATCTCGATATATATATTTCGGGTGACTAACCCATCTTCAGGAGATACAGAAAGTAACTGAGTTACTCACTTACTTTCTGTATCTCCTGAAGATGGGTTAGTCACCCGAAATATATATATCGAGATTAAAGATTCTCTAAAAATAAATTCGTTTTATTTTTTTATATCTTAATGTGAAACCTACCAAGTATTTTTATCCAATAATTTTAAAAAATGTTTCACCAAGTACCAACACCAAATTCCTTAAAAACTAATAAATTTAACCATTGACTTGTATTCAAATTCGACTTATCCAGGTCAGTGACTTTCTGTTGCTCCTGACGACCGGTAAGCCACCCGAAATATATATATCGAGATTAAAGACTCTCCAAAAATAAATTCGTTTTATTTTTTATATCTTAATGTGAAACCTACCAAGTATTTTTTATCCAATAATTTTAAGTCCTTTATATAGTTCATTAAGATTAAATTTCAATATTGGAAATATATCTATCCTAAATCTTCTAGGAAATCAAGAAAATTTCGAAAATTTGTTCGGGTTGTTAGATCAAATAGGGCTTGTAAATTTAATTTAATTTATTTAAACACTTGACAAAACCAATAACAAATTGAAAGTTTTTGCCGAGAGTAGCAGAATTTTTATATATTGAAGGAGACAATGAACGCCACCTACAGTCAAAATAATAAAACAAGTATAAATTTCAATTCCTAACTTTCCCACACTGTATATTTTCTTAACCTAACCACATGAAAGATTTTAACCTTTCATTCATAAATTAATTCCTGTGAATACATTGTAATAGACTGATGAAGAGGGCAAAGCCCTCGAAACTATAGTCTCGTTATAAATAAATAAAATTTATAATTCCATCAGAAGACACACTCTTTTATTGTATTGTCTCCTTCAAAACCAATAACAGGTTACGTTTAGCTCTGTGATTTTTTTGAGTTATTATCAACTAATTTATTAATTTGTTATTTGTTTTTATATATTATTTTATTTGGTACCGCGACATTTCAGCCCCCCACAAAATATCCCCGACAAAATATACAAAGGACAAAATATCCCCCGGCATAATATCTTCTGACAAAATATTCCCCTGTATAAGGGAGAATACAAAAGAGACACCCTGCCCGACGATTGGCTGTTCGGTTTTCAATGTGTCTTTGATTAGGAAAAAATGGGAGCCCCAAACACACCCCGTCCGACGATTGGCTGGTTCGGTTTTCAATGTGTGTTTGATTAGAAAAAAAAATGGGAGCCCGAAACACTCACCGCCCCCGACAAAATATCCCCCGACAAAATTTCCCACGAAAAAATATCTCATGACAAAATAACCCTTCCCCGCGTGATTCTTATGAGTAATGCAAATCGACTCCGGTTCGGTTAATATATATTCAGTTCGGCTCGGTTGGGTTCATATAGCTTCAGCCAACCGAACCGTCTAAATGCCAGCCCGAAAAGGAGCTATACGAACCCAACCGAGCCGAACTGAATATATATTAACCGAACCGGAGTCGATTTGCATTACTCATAAGATTCACGAGGGGAAGGGTTATTTTGTCATGAGATATTTTGTCTCAAGGATATTTTGTCGGGGATATTTTGTCGTGGGAAATTTTCTCGGGGGGTATTTTGTCGGGGGCTGAAATGTCGCGGAATCATTTTATTTAGGGACGAATCTAAGATTTTAGTAGAAATATCTTTACATTGCATATCAGAGGGCTTGCCGGGCAGTTAGCCCTTTTTACAAAACAAAAAAAAAGATGCTTAAATCTTTACATTAGTTATTAAAACTACCTTATTTTAAAGAATAATAAAACAGATAAAAACATAAGGTCTTAGTTTTTATTAGTTATAAATTGTGTTCTAATTGAGCTAAAAACAAGCAGTCAATTGAAAATCAAAGAAAAGGCTTTGTTCTACCAAGGAAACAAAATATTTTGATTTCAAATATTGTTGTTATCCTTTTTTGGGGTTTAGAATATATTAAAAACATCTCAAAAACCTGACCCGATGTAAAAAAAATCTTAAAACACCAGGAGAATCGGCAGATAAAACTCTACAAGGATCCATTGTTAGGTTTCAGGATACAAATTTTTGTTGAGCAGTGTAATTAATTACATATTAAGTTCTGTTCCAAATAATAAATTGAAACATGTGTTCTTTAGAATAACGAACACTATTTTTTTAAATACTTATAAAAAGTTTATTTAGCGTAATGTATCGCTTCGATTTGAAAATTCCTTAAGCTCTACAACATACATGCAACAAGTTATAATAAAATTAGAGAAAAAGTAAAACTTTTTCAAGACTGTACGTTGTTTATTTATTAATAATTTGCAAATATCTAAATCTGATATTAATTTCGATTTAATATATTCTTACCTAGATTCAAAAAGCTGTTCCTAGAATAATACAAATGAAAAAATTAATCTCTACTACTGTGAAAAAGGTCTGGACTTGGATTTGGCATCCTTGCAGTGCCTTAGCTCTAAAGGAAGAGAGAACTCAATCCGTTTACCCTTTTTACTTATTTTCTTCTATTAGATTCTAATAAAAAAATTGCTCACCCTCACATCTATTAAATAACAAAACTTATTTTCCCTAGATACGCCCTTATATTGTTTTTTTTTAGAGGCAGAGAACTTTAAATTGAAATAAAAGACAGAAAAATGTTTTTAATATCCATGAAATTGGCTTTATTTGACAGATAATTTTATGGCATTAATATTTGAATATGATTTTGGGCTGGTGTGTACATGGCGTAATCTGGAGGTCAAATTTTCGTGCACTCTTCGCATTAAATCAGGCTGTATTTCACAATAATGCGTATAATGTTGTCTTCCAAGTTCTTAATTGGGGGGGTCGGTAGGCTAGGCGGTAGCATGACAGCGAGCTAACCAGGGACTCGGGTTCGAATCCGACTCGAGGCAGCCAGCTAAAATCTGACCCCGGGGGTAGGAGACAAATTTTAAAAATATAGCTAGTATCGTAATTGGGCTTATGGCTAGAAAGGCCGAAAAGCCAAAAAAAAAAGTTCTTAATTGTTTCTGGTTTATCGGCGTAGACACGCGACTTTATATATCCCCAGAGAGAATAATCTAATGGCGTCAAATCGCAGGAACGAGGTGGCCAATTAACAGGTCAATTTCGTGAAATTAATCGTTCGTCAAATGTTTCTTTCAATATATTAAATGTATCTCGGGCTGTGTGGGATGTGACGCCGTCCTGCTGAAACCACATGTCTCCAACATTAATCTCTTTCAATTCATGCACCAAAAAAGTAATCATGTCTATGTACTGCTCACCGTTGACTGTAACGTTAGACCATCATCATTTTTGAAGACATATGGACCAATGATTCCACCAGTCCACAAGCACGGCGGAACGATCTTAGTCCAGGGGGGGTCATAACTTTGAAAGTGATGTTTGTCCGCCTCTTTGGGGTAATGGTCAGCATCTCTGTCTGGCAACCCGGAGGTCTCGGTTTCGATTCCCGGCTATACCCAGACATTTTTTTCTGTAAGTATAGGTTCTGGAAATAAAATTAAGTGGGAGACAAATTTAACCTAATTTATCGCGCGGAGAATTTACCACTGCTCGAAGCCCTTAAAAAACTTAGTAAATTGGATTGTATCTAACTTTCTGAGATTTGGCTCGTGATCCCGGCTTCTTTCCTTCTACTCTGTTCTTTTCACGATGGAGGGGTCATCCCATACAGGCCTTTAGGGAATGCACCTTCTGGTGTATCTCCTTCTCACATCAATATCATTAAAAAAAAAAATGTAGGCCTTCTGGGGGGTATGGAATAAAAATTTTGAACCAAATTGGTATACAATTTAACCCATTTTTAAGCAGTTTCTAGCTGTGGTTTTATTGAAAACTAAGTAGATATAGATTATCGATTATTAGATTTATATTTTGTTTATTGGGCCTTCGAGGAGCGGGCCGTCTCTTACAAGACAATAGACCATTACACAAATTTATTTACAAATCTTTCACACTTTTGGCTTCAGAACAAATTAATTCAGATTCAGAGAGGGTGGCTGAGAGAGCCAGGATTAATCCTGACTCACATTTCACATTTCTTTTTTTTTTGTTTACAAAAAATAATCATACGCCACCCGCTCTATATGTTCTTCTGCCTAAAGTGTAAAAATTAAGGAGAGATCCCCTCATCGCCCTATATGTCAAATTGTTTGTTGTTTTTTGGGATATACCCAGGGCGACGAGGGACTCCAGCGCTTTATGCCACCACACTCCCTTCCACGAGAGTGTGATGGCCTCGACCCTGACCGAGCCCGCCCCGACGCCAAATCGCTCCGCAATATTATCCACCAGACTGGAGTTGCCCCTATATTTTTCTATTTTGTTTCGGTGGGCAACACCCAGTCCTGCAAGCGCGGAGACGATCTGGACGTCCAAAACCCACACCACCCCCGACGCATCCTTTGCCACGATGTCTGGCTTTCTATTGCCCGCCTAACTACAATACTTTTTGTTAAGCTTAGATATGTATTTTATTATAACTTGTTACATTTATTTATGTTGTAGAGCCTGAGAAAGACTCGATTAGAGGATTATAGGAAGAATATTATCAGAAATGAATTTTTTTCACTTTTCTAATGAAAATTAATTCAATTTAAATCCTTATAATAATTAAATATTTTATTTATTAATAAATAATATACAGGAAAATTTAGGAAATTCGAAAAAAAAATTGTTTTTGAATGTTTGAATTGAAAAAAAAAACTCAAAATATTTAGATGAAATATTAGTATAAAATAATCCATATACGCCCTAAAATATACATGATGTTACATCTTAACCAGCCCTTTGAATATTTCGATTTGTAAAATAATTTAAATGACAAAAAAAAAATTATTTATTGATGCTTTGGAAGCTAAAAAATTGCTTTAAAATCCACGTAATAAATGAAGAAAAAATCAAAGCGCGGCGGGAATCAGATTTGATCTATTTTTCCTCTTTTTCGATTCTAAAACACGGTATAAAAATTGAATTTTTTTAAAACATGGCAAAGTGAACAAGATAGATGTGTAATCAGTGCCTTAACTAGCTTTTCTTTCATTGGTGAAGGTATTTTGAGGGCCCTTGATTTTTTTTTAAATAATAAAGAAATATATATGGTATAACAATAAGATAAGCAACTAATACTTGTGTGCTTATTATTTTTTTTATCAATAATCTATGAAACTATAAGTATAGATTTGAAACTTTAGTGGTCATATTGTTTATTTTGATGGTGATATTTCGTTTCGTCACGTTTCCATGATAAAATTTTAGAAAAGTATTATTTTTCTGTTTCTATATTAATCAATATTTCCGAAATGTTGATTATTTAATAAAAAATTTAATTTAATTTCGATTATACTTAATCAAAAAATTCGTTATAATTGTCAATATGTCCATTTGAGATTCAAATTTAACCAGGAGCGGATTTGGCTTAGGGCCAGTTGTATGTCGGTTGGTAAGGTAAAAGTTTACAATAGGTAAAACCTTAGACCATGAAATATATAGACACGCCCTCTGCTACTCTCCACACAGAGTGAAGTGAGGCCAACATCGCCTACAGATGACGTCACGTTCTCGCATAAATATTTTGCTAATATTAATTTGCGATTATTGGAATCCAAAATAAATAATCTAAACTACGATAAATTTATCTCAATGTATAATAATTCCTATATGGCCATGCAATAGCATGGGTGTTCCTACCTACAGATGACGTCACATTCTCTAGTTGATGTTGCCCTCACCAAATCGACACCAGGGCGTGTCTATATATTTCATGGTCTAAGGTTTTACCCTTTGTTAACTTTTACAAAGACTTTACCAACCGACATACAACTGGCCCTTAGAGAGACATAAACAGCCAATGGCAAGCTTTGTTTATGTTTAATTTTTAGCTCTAGGCAACTTGTTTTCTTTCTGAATTCGGCCTTAGACAAGATCTAGGGTATTAAATTTTTATATGTATATTCGACTAGTTCAGAAAAATTAAATACTTTTTTTTTCTTTTTTAACGAATGATTCTAAATAAAAAAAGAAAACGTTCTTCAACGCTGAAGATTTTGTTTCGAGTAATTTTTAAAATTAAAATTTTTGGAAACAAGCATTTTAAAGTTCTCTGGGTTTACTTATAGAACAGTGGTTTTCAAACTTGATAGACTAGAGCAGTGCTTCTTAAACTTTTTGAAGTCGCGGCCCCCTTGGAACCAAGGGCGGATCCAGGAATTTTTATGGGGGGGGGGGGGGTCAGAGACGCCCCACACACCCATAGAACTTTATTTTCAATTTTTCAATTTTTTAAAAAAATAAATGTTTTTTTTTCAAATTTTTTTTTACAAATTTCATATCTCATATTTTAAGTTCATTAAAATAAAAAAAAATAAAAAAAAATTGTTATAAATTCCCTGTCGATTTGGCCGCCGTTTTTTGACCCCTGCGTGCGACGCACGTGTTGCACTCCCGCCAGGCACGGGCCTCTATAGGGGGGGGGGGGGGGAGGGCGGTCGCCCAAAAGTTGTTAATAATTTATTTAAGAGCATATTCCAAAACATAAATATGTCAAAGTTCAAAATTTTCTCTCAACTCCTTCCATGAAAACTTTTAATGAATGAGTTCTCAGAAACACCCTTAATATTAATATTATATATATATATATATGTATATATATATATATATATATATATTAGAGATTTAATTTTTGAATAGTTTTTCTAATTAATATATCAAAGAGAGTTGTTTTTGACCGCGTTATTATTAAACAATATATATCGCTAGACTACCGCTGGTTGAGGCTATTGGAGTCAGCTAAATCTTAAATTATTTAATTTTTGCGTTAAATCCGCTGCTGAATTAAAGTTTAATTTCATAATAATAATAATAAAAAAAAATAACTAATATGGATTCGTTTTGTTTTTAGAAATAGTTATAGATTCCGATACAGAAGCACCTCCTACTCCCTTTAAGCAAATCAGTATAGCTACGAAGAAAATAACGCAGTTCTTTACTAGAGGTAAAGAAACAATAAAAGAACAGTGGATATTTTTAATATATATTTATTCATTTTCATTCATTTTTTGCTACTTTTTGTTTGATTTTTGTTTAAAACAATTGTAGAACATCTAGGGATTTCATTTAATATTTATAATGCTCATATATATATATATATTATTTCCGGTGCCGTTATTATTTATTTACACTGCGGATTAATCAATTATAGATAGGAATATTCCCCCCCCCCCTAGCTAGTTATTAATGGATGTTTGGCCTGATTAACCCATCTGCGTTAATAATTAAGATATTATTGAATTACCGGCGGATATTTACTTAATTATTAAGCCGCCTTGGTCGCCTTTCTCTCCCGTTAATGAACCGCGATTATTATTTAAATAAATAAAAAATATCCGTGTTTTTTTTCATTTATTTTTTTAAATTTTAAATGATTTTTTGGCTTGCGATTTGTTTAATTTATAAAGAATGTGTTTTCTGCATTTTATAAAGCAACTATAATAGTTAATAATTAGTTGCTTTATAATTCCTTTTAAAACAATTATTTTTTCAATTTTCTATTGATATTAGGGAGAATTTCTTACGAAACATTTGAATATTTAATAAACTTATTGAAATTGATTTCATAAAGAACCGTATTTATTGAATAGAAAACAAACAAACAATAAATTATTTTAAAATATATATATATATACGTCAATATTTTATTAATTTAGAACTATAGTTTCGAAGACTCCTTTACGAATATTAAATGAAGATCAGTCAATTCGATTTTTAACTAAAAAATCCCTTAAAATAAAACAAAAGTGTGGAAAAAACTGAAGATGGGCAGATAAATGCTCGAAACCTCGATCGAAACAAATACCTACATATGGTAAAAAATTGATTTTAATGAAGTATTTAATATTCGTATGGCGCCTTAGAAACTCTAGTTCTAAATTAATAAAATATTTACGTATATATACCAGGTGCAGAAGTATGAAACCGGAATTTCCCCATAGATCTGTCTTGGGACCGCTACTGCAGCGCCATCATCTCCCTCTGACAGCTGACGAAGATTTTCAACACACAACAACAACAACCAAATTTCATACACCGGTATATTTTTCTATAACCTTAAAGATGTCGAGTTTTGTGCCTACGAACTACGATTTGCGGTCCGCATTGGTTTTCTGTTATCATTTGAAGAAAACTGCTGCAGAATCGTTCGACAGTTACAAAAGAAAGTCATTTCTCCATCGGATCGTGACAGCTGATGAAAAATGGATATATTTTGAGAATCCTAAGCGACGTAAATCATGGATAAATCCAGGCGAACCATCGACATCCACTGCGAAACCGGTCCGCAAATCGTAGTTCGTAGGCTCAAAACTCGACATGTTTAAGGTTATAGAAAAATATACCGGTGTATGGAACTTGGGTTGTTGTTGTTGTGTGTTGAAAATCTTCGTCAGATGTCAGAGGGAGGTGATGGTGCTGCAGTAGCGGTCTTACGGTCCCAAAACAGATGGCTAGCACCCTTCTTTAGGAAAATTCCGCTTTCATACTTCTACACCTGGTATTTTGAAATAATATATTGATTTTTTTTCTATTAAATAAATAGAGTTCTTTTATGAAAACAATCTTAAAATGTTTAATAAATATCCAAACGTTTCGGGAGAAATCTTCCTTTAACAATAGAAATTTGAAAAATAGTTTGTTTTTTAAGAAGGAACTACAAAGCAACTAACTATTATTAATTGCTTTATAATTCCTTCTTAAAGCATTTATTTAACCAAATTTCCATTGTCAAAGGGTCAATTTCTTCTTGAAACGTTTCAATAATGTTTTGAAGGAGACAATAAAGAGTGTGCTTGCATTATAAATTTTATTTATTTATAACATACTGTTATAAATAAATAAAATTTATAATTCCAGCGAAGACACACTCTTTTATTGTCTCCTTCAATATATAAAAATTCTGCTACTCTCGGCAAAAACTTTCAATTTAATAAATGTTTTGAGATTGTTTTCATAAAAGAAAAAGAAAACATTATTCTTTCAATTTGACTCTTTATTTTTCTTCCTTTAAAAAATTTTAATTATATTTTTTGTTCTTTTCTCTTCTTCAGAAGATCCAATAGCGATTACACCATCCAAGCTTATGAAAAAAAGAAAAAATCTAAAATTAAAAGTAAATGGAATTTTTATTTTATTCTATTTATTTTTTTTTAAATTTTATCGATCATTGAAAATGACAGGCCAACAAAATATATTGAAAGAGGTTTTTCGAATTACGATTTTTCTTTGTTTTATTGACAACGAAGTATCTATCCTAAATGACTCCAGTAATTGTTAAAGTTTACGATTCAATTGAAATTAATATTTTTTTTATATTCTATTCGCTTTTTGCCATTTATATTAGAATTTTAGTCATCCCAAGCGGCCTGTAGCCAAGGAGGAAAGATTAAATTGGGCACCGGATTTTATAGGGGGGCGGTTTAAATCTATTATTACATCGAAAACATTATTTACCTGGTGTAGAAGTATAAAATGGGGATTTTTTTTTCTAAAAAACATGTTATATTCGGAAGAATGATAAAAAGTGTTTAATTCAAAGTATGCTCCATCGCTTGTTATACATTTTTTCCATCTTTCGGGCAATTTGTTAATACCACGCCAGTAAAAAACTTCCGCTTTTGCTGCGAACCATTCATCGAGCCATTTTTTCACATCTTCGTACGAACCAAAGCGCTGCTCAGCAAGTGCGTGACCCATCGGTGCAAACAAGTGGTAATCGGAAGGAGCAAAGTCTGGTGAGTAAGCCGCATGGGGTAGAACTTCCCAGCTGAGTGCTTCCAACGTCTTAAGCCGTATATGATGGAGCATTGTCATGGAGAAAAATGACCTTATGTTAATTTTTTTAATATACTGATCGTATTTTGAGTAGTGAACTGTTCAAACCGATCATTTGTTATTGGTAGCGTTTGGTATTAACCGTTTCAATCGTTTTCGTCCGACAATGCTTGAAATTCTGCATCTTCTTATCTTTTTGGCGGTTTTCCGTGTTCCTTGTCTGCAACATCGAAATCACCATTTTTGAAACACCGAAACCATCTTTCACACGTATCTTGCAATGGAGCATATTCACCATAAGTTCTCGAAGCATTCGGCATGATTCAGCAGCAGTTGTCGTCAAATGAAAACAAAAAATATTAAAGCTGTCCGCGAATCCTCTTTATTTGGTCAAATTTCGCTATATTGAAGACAGCAAAAAACAATTCTATGCAAACACTTTTTCAATTTATCACTTATGCGCGTTTGACACTTGTTGATGGTGCAACAAAGTGCCATCTATGTCAAATCTTTATGCCTACACACTGAATTGGTACATCATCTGTTTCTCAAATCCCCATTTCATACTTGTATACCTAGTATTGATTGTATATCAAATATTAAAAAAAACAAATAACAATCAAGAACACGTTTATTCTTAGCCAAACGTTTCGGAAGAATTTCTCCCTTTAACCGACTTCAAAAAAGGAGGAGGTTCTCTATTCGACTGAATTTTTTTTTTGTGCCTATGTTACCTCATATCTCCGCCAATTGTGAACCGATTTTGAAATTTTTTTGCATTGGGTTCAGTCTACCTTCCGATTGGTCCCATTTTTTTTTCATAGGTATTAGACCTTTTTTGTTTGGTTTGTTTAGGGCTAACTTCTTTGTTTATGAACCGATTTCGATGATTCTTTTTTTATTGGAAAGGGGGTATCTTAGGGATGGTGTCATATTAATTTGGTCAAGTTCTGGTGATATGATCAGTATTAATAACATCACTAAAAAGGAAAATAAAAATAATTTTTTAAGAAAAAAATAAAACCGACTTCAAAAAATTAAATGCAACAAATAAAATACACTAAAAGGTATAAAATAATTATTATCTTATTTAGTTACAACTAAACGACCAAGTATTAACTGAAATTACTTTTTGAAGTCGGTGCCAAACATATACCTTTTATGAATCGCACTAGACGGATCTTACTTAGTACGTTTGGAGGGTATGCTCGCTTATGGGTATAGTTTGTTTGGTACCGACTTCAAAAAGTAATTTCATGTTAATATTTCGTCGTTTAGTTGTAACTAAATAAGATAATAATTATTTTATACCTTTTAGTGTATTTTATTTGTTGCATTTAATTTTTTGAAGTCGGTTTTATTTTTTTCTTAAAAATTATTTTTATTCAATGGTAAATTTGCAAAAGAACAAGAAATAAAGTAAAAAGAAAAATAAAGTTACCTCCTCTTACAATTCTCTTTATAAAAATATTTAATATCTTAGTGTTGCTTTCTAAATTTTAGAGGAAGCAACTTTTTTTTCTTTTTCTTTTGCAAATTTACCATTGTAAAAGGGAGAAATTCTCCCGAAACGTTTGGTTAAGAATAAACGTGTTCTTGATTGTTTTTTTTTAAAGATTTGTATTTTTTAATATTATTATATCTTTAATTTCTAGAGCAGGGGTGCCCGGTTAGTCGGTTAATAATAATATTATTGCATTCCAGTGGATTTTTAGACGGAAGAGTTACGGTAAAATGTTTCTCTCGTAATTATTTATTAGCAAGAAACGTGTTTATAAAAGTACTCATTCAAAAATCTTAGTATGGGCAAATATTTTTCCATTTCCGACCTGGCTATGGGCCTGATCTCAAGATTTAATATTTTATTTCTAAATTATTAGGGAGTGTCCATAAATTACGTCACAGGAATTTCAAGATTTTTAGACCCCTCCCCTGTGTCACATTTTCATTGAGGCTCCCCACCTGTAGTGTGACGTCACACTTTCACTTTTATATTTATTATTTATATTTGAAAATTTTTTAATTTGTCTGTAACATCACAATTTTTAAGATCTCCGGGCCCCCCTGTCACATTTTGTCATAAATCTGAGATGCCCCCCCCTTACTATGTGACGTAATTTATGGACAGCCCCCCCTAATGCATGTATAACATTTTTATCTTTACAAAAAGAAACAAAAAATAATTTATCATTATAATTTTCATTTCATTTATTTTTTTATTTTATTTTTTATTATAAGATTCTTCAAGTGACTTAATTTTTAAATTATTTTTAAATTGAAAGGTTTTTTTAGTCCCAAACTAATAAAAGACAATTTAAGATAAATTTTCCATTTTTAATAATATAATCTTTAATTGTTATACATTTATTGTTGCACTTATAAATTTTTTAACGCCGATTTTACTCAATTTCATATTTTTTCAATACAAATAATCTACAAAAAAACAATTCCGTCCCCTGTCCAATTTGGCTGTTTAAATCTTCAAACCCGTGTATTCTCGATGAAATAGCAATTTCAGTTATATTGTCTTTTATTATTAGTTTGTGACTAAAAAAACCTTTCAATTTAAAAATAATTTATTTTGTATTTTATAATTTCTAATGAAATTTTTTATTTTTTTTCAGTGAATAAGTCTGGACTTCAATCCAATTCTACGGTATCGATGAAAAACAACAATGTTAAAGGTATGCAATTGTTATTTTATTATTATTATAGCCTTAGAGTGTAAAATTGTGTGTGTGTTTGCTAAAATATTTATTATTTCAATAATAATTAAAACTTCTTGATGTGCTTAATAATATAAAACAAAAATTCTGAACAATTAAAAATCACAGATTATTATGCTATGTCATTTTTGCATCTTTGTTATGGAGAATATTTAAATATTTTTCTAATTAATATATTAAGTGAATATATTAGGTGTACAAATAGGTTTTGAGGGATTTACAAAAGATGGCGTAACTAGCATTAAATCGCATCGGATCATTTTGTAACTATATTCATGTTAAAGCGTCATCATTTCCCTATAAAAATCAGTATCTATCATTGCGCCAAAGTGTAAGCAACATACTTTCTTTGTGCTCTAACCATGTCAACCTTTGTGCCAACAAAACTCAATTTGAAAAAAAGTGCAGCTGATGAACATCGATTGCTGTGTGAAGCATATGGGGAACATGCTCCATCAATAAAAACATGCGAGTACTGGAGTGATCTACTATGAGCTACTACAGCCTAACGAAACCATTACTGGGGAACGTTACCAACAACAATTGATGGAATTGAGCCGAGAAATGAAGCTCAAACGCCCGCAATATGCCAAAAGACACGACAAATTGATCTTTCATCACGATAACGCTAGGCCACATATTGCAAAAGTCGTCAAGGAAACTTTGGAGGCGCTTCAATGGGATGTCCTACCCCACCCGCCGCATTCACCAGACATTGCTCCTTCCGACTACCACTTGTTTCGGTCGATGACTCATGGCCTGGCCGAGCAGCACTTCACTTCTTATGACGAAGTCAAAAATTGGGTCGATTCTTGGATCGACTCAAAAAGACGAGGAATTTTTTCCAACGCGGAATCCGTATGCTGCCTGAAAGATGAGGAAAAGTCATACATAAGGATGGACAATATTTTGAATAAAATACATTGTCAAATTTCTCTTAATAAAGCTTCAAAAGTACAAAAAAAAACTCTCAAAACTTATTTGTAAGCCTAATATTATATATCAAAGAGAGGCATTTTTAACTCATGATTAATGAAGAATATCGTTATATAGTATATTATTAACAGTGGGGTGCAGTCTATGGAATCTGGATGCGCTGCATCCCTAAAATTTCAAAACGTCATGAGTATTTACATATCGTGTCATATGTCATATATAGAAAAGATGCTAAATGTGTGGAAGATACGAAAATGGAGTATGAACTTCGTTATCGTAATAGGTGTACAAATAAGTTTCCTCCCTTTGACAAAGTTGATCCCACCAGTAAGTTATGAATTAAAATTTAATTATCGTAAGGTTGTATATTTGTCAACAACATAACCTTGAAATCTTATTGAATTTTCATCAGTATATTATATTTTTTTGTGTGCGAAAATGTCGAGTTTTGAGCCGAATAAGCATCATTTACGGGAACTTTTGATTTACTTCTTCAATTTGAAAAAATTTGCAGCTAAGGCGCATCGATTGCTTGTAGAAGCATTGGTGAGGCTGCCTTAAGTGAGATAAGTTCCCGTGAGTGGCTTCAAAAGATTAATAAGGGTGAATTTGACATCGAAGACAAAGAACGTAGCCTAAGGCCGAAAGTGTACGAAGACACGGAATTGAAAGCATTATCGGACTAAGATTCGTGCCAAACGGTAGAAGAACTTTAACATACATTAGGAGTGACTCAACACAACTTCACATCGGTTGAAATCATTGGGAATGATTCAAAAACAAGGAAATTGGGTTCCATATGAACTGACGTTGAAAGCCGATTTTCCACAAAACCTATTTGGAAACACTCAGTTGGAAAGTTTTACCCCACCCGCTATATTCACCAGACATTGATCCTTCCGATGTCCACTTGTTTCGCATGGCCTGTCTGAGCAGCACTTCACATCAAATGAAGATACCAAAAATTTGGTCGATTCGTGGATAGCCTCAAAAGATGAAGCATTCTTCCGAAGCGGAATCCGTATACTGCCAGAAAGATGGGAAAACTCAAGGTTGCGTTCTTTCATAATAAATACCCAATTTTTGATTAAAAACGGCGAAAACTTACTAGTATGTACACCTTATAAAATTTTAGAAAATCTATCGATTTTGAAATACTAACTAAAATTTAAAATTTATAAAAGCTAGCAACTTTAAAGAAATTGAAAATAATTTTCCAGATTTTCTATTTAAAACACTTCATCTATCTCAAAATCTGAAAATATTTTGATTTTATCAGGTTGAAAAGTGAATTAATTTACATGTACCTGAATTTCATTTAAAATCTATAAATTGCATAAAAAAACTAATCGTGAAAGATGAATAGAAATATGTTTTGGCAGAAGTATAAAAATAAAGGCTTCTTTTTTAGACAGCTTTCCCTGGTTGAAAAGTCACCACCCACTACTGATTAAGTATCTTTTTTGATTAACAAAATCGGTAGAATTAGTATATTTTATCTGCAGCCTGAGACAATTTTGAAAATGTGGCCCCTTTAAGCCAAAATATTAAATTTTTTAATCGTGACCATAATCAGACCTTTAATTTCTTAATTCATTCAATAATTGTGAACATTTGTTTTTTTACAGAACAATCGACAACTTTTGAAGAGATATCTACAGAAAAGGATACCAGTACTGTTGCAGCTTCTAGTAATCTACAACGAAGAAAAAAGAAGCCTCCAGAATATAGACTAGGTAAGAAGCTTGAAAATACTTATTCCTATACAAATGATGTCGTAGGTGTAAATTACTCAAAAAAAAAAAAAAAAAAAAAAAGAAAATCCCCCACAGAAAATTAGAAGGAATATTTTTTTTGAGATCTAATTAATTTAATATTTTTTTTATTTGATGTCGTATAAAAAATAGTTCTAATGAAAGTTTTTTTTCTAGATTAAGAATATTTACAGAAACATAGAGGTTTCCATTTAAAAAACAGAACTTTACCTCGAAATACCCTCGAAAGCTTGTTCTAAGTCGACAAACAATAGCGTAGTTTAGTTTCTCTCTCGATATAAATAAACTTTTATTTGAAACTTTATTTCATATAATTCACTGTTTTTGAGTTATAAGACTGTCTCAAGATAAAAAAACTCACCCGGTATATCAAAAAATTTTAAAGTTTTTTAGAAGTTTGCGATTTTGTGTCAGGCCACATTCATCTTAGCGCTAGGCCGCATGCGGCGGGTTGAACACCCCTGATATTTATAATATTTATATATATATATATTTTTTTGATGAATACATTTTTTTTACTCAAAGAATCAAGCCAAATTAATGCCCGGATTGCACTCTTTTGACATTTGGGTTCATTCGTTCCCCGGAGGGGTGAATCAACTCTTTTGACATAATAAAAATAATCCATAACTTCGAGGTTCAAGTAGTAGACCATCTCTATTGAATTTCTATAGGAATTTTTTAAAGTTAATAATATTTTTTTTAAATAATTAAAAGTGATAATGATAAGTAAAAATAGTATGACGTACTATTCTAAGCCGATTAAGATTATCTCGGAAGATAAGCTAATGATAGCTTGGACTAATTGCTTTCAAGTGGTATATGAGGGGGGGAGATAGGGAGAGTATGGAGGGGTAGATAGGGACAGTGCTACGGGGGCTACGGATAGTATGAAGGGTATATAAGGGGAAGAGAAACATAGATGGTGCTCAGTGTGTCTCCGACAGTGGCGAGTTAAACATCAACTGGGAATATTACAATATGACTTAAGTAATTTGATAATGAATAACCTTTTATCCATTTCCCGTTTAGTTTCCCCTTGATATAAATAAACTTTTATTTGAAACTTTTTTTTCATATAATCCACTGTTTTTGAGTTATAAGACTGTCTCAAGATAAAAAAACTCACCCGGTATATCTTTTATCGAAGAAAAAACTATCTGAAAATGTTTATTTGAAGTCCAATCGTTTCGGGGAAATTCTCCTTCTATCAATGGCATTTTTTAACAAATTTGAAAAAATAGTTAAGCAAAGAAAATAAAACAACTCCAAGTTGGAATTATGAATTTCTCCCGAATTTGGTATTCCAATAAACGTTTGATGATTGTTTTATTATAAAATATTTGTATTTAAGGTAGTCTTCACAAATGCAAAAATTCAAGAAGTCTTCGAAACTTGGAATATTAGTCATTAAAAGCATAATACACACACTTAAAAAATTTGAAGACGATTTACCACACCAATCATGAAATAATTGCATTTAAAAATGAAATTTTTTACATAGGGTAGATTGGGAAAGGTTGGGGATATGATTATTTTAT
The DNA here is from genome assembly GCA_024734495.1 of Forficula auricularia. Classification (NCBI taxonomy): domain Eukaryota; kingdom Metazoa; phylum Arthropoda; class Insecta; order Dermaptera; family Forficulidae; genus Forficula; species Forficula auricularia. The sequence goes on along the minus strand of JALMQS010000817.1, from coordinate 295,217 downwards.
TTAATTTCATTGAAGGACTTTCACCATCTTATGAAAAACTAATATTTGTTAGAATAATATATTCGGGGTAACTTAAATAAAAATTGAAATTATTTACCTAGTAGTTTTGATAAAAAAATAAAAAAAAAACACATTTGGGCGATTATTTTTAGTGAAGGGGATAAAATATCAATGGCTTGGAAACGATCCATTCATAAATAGAATATAGTACCGTAAAATGTACAGTCACGTTAAAAAACATAACCTAAAATTTTAACACCGTTCATATTTACAGAGTGGTTACGAGGCTAAAACTTTTTGTGTGGATTGTCGCCAAAGAACCTCCTTAATGCAAACTTTTCTTTTTAAAGCTTTTGAACCGACTTTATGGAGGATCTTTCCTCCTTCATTCGGGGTCTACAATAATTAAATGGCATTGGCCATAAATAATTTTATTATTTTTTTTATAATACATACATACATAATATCAGTGGCGTGCTCATCCCTAAAATTTCAAAACGTCAAGAGATTTTCATACCATGTCATAAAAAATTTAATGTTAAATTTGAAAAATAACGGAAAATTCTGCATTTATCAATAAATTTTACGCAAAGGAGCGAAAAATAAAATAGCATTGTAAAAATTGAAGGGTTCATCATCTCCTGGTTGAAATATTACCGGCCACTACTGGTACATATTTATGTACAATTTTTTTTTTAATATAATTTACTCACTCATCAAAATTATAATTTTCCAAAAAATTCACTATTTTTCAAAAAATCCAAATGTTCACATTTCACATATATCAATCATTTAAACACTCACGGGTACTTTTATATTTCTATGCTTTTATAACATTTCATATTTGCTAAAAAAAAAAAAAAAATTCTTTCTATTTACTTTAGTTTTTGGTTTTTTTATTTATTAATTTCTAATATTTTTTTTTATTTTTCTACAGTGGATCCAATTTCTTTTGAAACCAAACAACCTACGGCATCGATGGAAAACAACAATTTTAAAGGTATAAACATTTTTATTTATTCTATTATTTAATTCATTCGGTCATTGTATAAATAGTCTATGAAATTCATTCGGTCATTGTATAAATAGTCTATCAAAAATAGAAATAGCTGACGTGTTCTGATGTGGCCATCCACTTGACTTTACCATACAACCTGGCCCCTCATTTATATTTAATATTTAATAAAATTATTTATAATCATCTAGGGGAGGGGGTTAGTTTTTCCATTTTTCGACTCCTGGGGGTCCACTGATTATGTATACAAAATTTGGTTGAGTTTGGTACAAGAGTCTATATTTTCATTTTAGACCATACACCCCTCTCCCCTAAGGTGACTAGATTTTAATATTGGTTTAGCGGGACACGAGCAGCCTCAGGGGGGGGGTCTTGTTTAAAAAAATTTGGTCTAGAACAGTGCTTCTTAAACTATGGGTCGCGACACTGAATTTTGGGGTCGCGAAACATAGGGCAACAATGACAATGAAAGAATAAAAAATTATAATGCACAACGGCTAAAAATTAATGTTTGGTGAATTCGAGGTAGGTATATCTGTCATTGAATTTCCAATAATTTTGATATTCCCATTTTGTATTAGATATATTTATTTATTTATGTGAAGCAACGATTGGTGATTATAAAATATAAATACAGATATAAATTTAACAAATGTTGAAGTTGATGAACTCCTGTTTGACTCTTTATTTAATAAGAAACAAGCAGATCCATTTCATTATTATTTAGATTTAATACAATTATTATAGTAGGTATATTAATAGGTATGTTTATAAAAAATTTCTTCACTATAAATTTATTTATGATTTGCTAGTAAAAATGATGTTTATACTTATACCATATATTTATATAATATGGGATCGTGAAAAAATTTCTCAGTCAAAATGGGGTTGCGAATGAAAAGAGTTTAAGAAGCGCTGGTCGAGAGAAATAAAAATGTATTATTATAGAACCCAAAAATTGTATTGTAATTTATTTATTTTTTTTACATACTAGTATATAATAAATATAGTATTATAATACTAGTATATAATAAATATAGTATTATAAACTTTAAAAACTCTTTATTCTTTCGCATATTTATCATTTGAGTGAATTTTTTTAGTAGATTAGATTGCTGTCGTTAAGTAACTTATGAGGAGAATTTTCTAGGTTAGGTTTCACAAAGGAATATTAAAACAAAAGTATGTTTTTTTGAGTTTGATTCACTCGATATATATTTCGGGTTATTAGTCCATCATCAGGAGTTCAAATGAAAAATAATAGCCCGAAATATATATCGAGTGAATCAAACTCAAAAAACATACTTTTGTTTTAATATTTCCTTTTATGTGAAACCTAACCTAGAAAATTCTCCTCATAAGTTACTTATAATGTTTCACCTAGAACCGACACCTAAATCCTTAAAAATTATTGCTGTCGTTGTTTAAAACGTTATGAAATTTATCGCAAGAATTTTTTAAATTATATTTTACACATAATATGGCTTTCAAAGTCTCAACACTTTAATTGTGAACCATTTGTCGGCGCGAATTATTTTCAAAAATCGCGACTTTCTTATAACGTCGCGGGACGCGGGACAAATTGTTAAAAATCGGGACGTCTGGTCACCTTACTCTCCCCCTATTTTAGGCGGTTAGTTTTTACATTTTTAGATTACTGTGGGCCCACTGATAATGTAAACATAATTTGGTTGAGTTTACTCAAATGGCCTAGATTTTTAATTTTTAACCCCCCCCCTAATTTTGGGTTGATATGGACCGAAATCTAATCAGCTCTTATCTCAATGGACCAAAACTACGTGTGAAATTTGGTTTCGATATTCACACTAGTTTTTGAGCAATATTTGGTAACGCACAGACTAAATAACAGACATGTTAACTAATTAACAGAAATTTTGACAAAACAATTATTATCTCGAAAAATATAATTTTTTAGGGCTTTTTGTAGACCGAAATGCCATGGTTTCGCTCATTTTTTTTAATCAAAATAGTTTCAGCCGGTTTTTGAGATATTTCGAAAAAAGAAGGAAAAAAAAATACTTTTTTCATGCACGATTACTATACTTGACCATACCCTGTATGGTAAAGTAAAAAAGATTTAAAAAAATTTGAATGGAGGATAATTCTAAGATGTTAATACTTCAATTTATCAATTTCTTACTGATATTGTAACCGAGTAAACGAGTTATCATTTTATACTTAAAGGGCATTGTGCCTGTGTCTGTTTATTTATATACCATGATATATGCGAGGGGTGAACCGATTGGAATTAGGTGTACACCGTCTTTGGAATTACTTTGGAATTCATTAGATAATCTATTGTCATCTATTGTCTTCTACTTGGAAATTAAAGTGGAAGTGGGGGAAGTAGATGTACACGATATTAGGTCGCGGTTCACCCCTCGGGTATATGTATGACCGTCCCCCCACTGTATTAAATAACCGGAAATTATTAATAATTTTTTCTCTTTTTACTTTACCACACAGGGGTATGGTCAAGTATAGTAATGGTGCATGAAAAAAGTGTTTTTTTTTCTTTCTTTTTTCGAAATATCTCAAAAACGGTTGAAACTATTTTGATTAAAAAAATTGAGCGAAACCATGGCATTTTGCTCTACAAAAAAGGTTCAATAAGTGAACATCGAAAAAATTATATTTTTCGAGATAATAATTGTTTTGTCAAAATGTCTCTTAGTCTGTCTGGTTGTTAGTTAGTTAGTTAGTTAGTCTGTCTGTGCGTTACCAAATTAAAAATCTAGGTCGTTTGAGCAAACTCAACCAAATTTTGTATACATAATCAGTGGACCCACAGAAGTCTAAAAATGCAAAATCTAACCCCCAAAAATGGGGGGGGGGGGTCAAAAATGAAAATCTTGGCAAAAATGAAAATCTTGGCCATTTACCAAACTCAACCAAATTTTGTATACATAATCAGTGAGTCCCCAGAAGTCTAAAAAATGCAAAAACTAACCGCCCTGAAATGGGGGGGGAGGGGGGTCAAAAAATGAAAATCTTGGCCATTTACCAAACCCAACCAAATATTGTATGCATAATCAGTGTGCGCCTAGGAGTTTAAAAATGCAAAAACTAACCACCCCTCCCCTACATGATTATAAATAATTTTATTAAATATTAATGTAAGTGAGCAGGTTAGCTATGGTAAAGTCAAATGGATGGCCACATCAGAACACGTCAGCTTATTTTTGAAAATAACCATAATTTTGTATACATATTCTGTGGGCCTCGAGAAGGCTAGAAATGCAAAAACTAACCATCCAAAATGGGGTGGAGGGTCAAAAATGAAAATTCTAGCCCGTTGGACCAAACTCAAACAAATTTTGTTTGGAGAGTGTTTGGAGGTGGAGGAGGGTAGAGGGTTTAGGGAGCGGGTTAGGGGGTCCAGGGGGCGAAGCCCGCCGTAAGGCGGTCGTCGCTGCGACGCCAACTAGTTTTATACTAAAATACTTAGAATTTTATTAAATTAGAAAACAAAGAAAATATATATTTTTTTATATTATTTTTTTATTATAGACACAAGGGTTCGAAACCGGAATCTCGCATCTCCAAATTCATATAGACATGAGGTATTAAGCTTGAGTTCGGGGATCATGTGGCTAAGAGGTATAATAATCCCAACCAAAACATTCTGTGAAAATACAGGCCAAGTTCGAAAAAGTAGTGAAATCCAGAGTGTAGCCAAGTTAAATTCGCCAAGAATAATTAAGTTTAGAGATCTACTATTTTCACAACTTAATTATTCTTGGCGAATTTAACTTGGCTACACCCTTCTAGATTTCACTACTTTTTCGAACTTGACCTGTTTTTTCACAGAATGTTTTGGTTAGGATTTCTCTGCTTTTTGTAAGCTATGAAGAAGCCCGTTGGTCCAAAGGGCTAGAATTTTCATTTTTGAACCCCTCCCCATTTTGAGTGGTTAGTTTTTCATTTCTAGCCCTCAGGGGGCCCACAGAATATGTATACAAATTTTGGTTGAGTTTGGTCCAACCTGCTTGAATTTTTATTTTTAACCCCCCCCATTTTGAAGGGGTTGAAAGATAGAAAGTTTGGAATTTTTCCTTTGATTGTGTCCCAAACTCTACTAGCAGGCGAAATTTCATGATGCTGGAATGATTGGAAATACCCTAGACCAGTGATTCTCAACCTTTTTTCTCGTCACGGCACACTTTTAATAATTTAAAAATTTGACTGGCACACTAACAATAAAATAAATTAATAGAATTTTATTTGGTTTATTGATTGATGTACCTATAAAATTGTCATAGGACATTCTTTATCTTGTAAAATGTTACTACTTTTTCAGTTCAAATGATAAAATAAATTAAGTGGATATTGATGAGGCAGTCCAAAAAAAGAAGATAATTTATACTATCTTTTTATTTTTATTCAAAACCAACGTTTCGGAGGCTATTCCCTCCTTCTTCAGGGTTTTGAAAAGTCACTGAAGGAAATCCAATGCCACATTCCTCTCTATAAAATAAATATTTGGATTAAATGTAATGTCAATTGATAAAGAAACGTAAAAAAAAATAATAATTTTCAATTGGAGAAGGACCACTGTCTAGCAGTGGCGATACACTTCGATAATTTCGCAGCACAGTAAAGTTCCGCGGCACAGTGGTTGAGAATCACTGCCCTAGAGGTTTTGATGACCTGTCAGTGAGTGAGTGCCAAAATTAGCTATTTTCTCAGGACCATATCTCAAAATCTATTTAAGCTATATTATTGAAATTTGGTACTCTCCTCGATATGGATTACATAATTACATTTGTGCAATCTCAGGTCTGTATCTCAAATGGATTCCGAGCTGCAGGGGGGGGGGGGGTGGGGTCGAAATTGGGCTTTGATAATATTTATTTTAAATTAGACTGTTGAATAGCGTAATTTTATAAAACTAATATTTACTTGAGAAATTAATGATTAAAAAAATTAAAATGCCACCATTTTGAAATTTGATAAAGATTAAAAAATATATATATTTTCATTTGATTTATTTTTTCTTTCTATTTAGTTTAGTTTAGTTTTTTTTTTTTTTTTTTTTTTTTTTTAATTATTTACTAATATCTAATGAATTTTTTTCTTTTCTACAGAGGATCCAATTTCTTCCGTTCCATCAAGTCCTACGGTATCGAAGAACAATGACAATTTTAAAAGTATGGAATTGTTTATTTTTATTCATATTATTTAATAAATTAGATCAGGGAGGTTCCTAATCTTTAACGATTTAATAGTGACGGATGTAGGGTTCTTCGGGCCCCGGGCGATATATATATTTTTGCGCCCCCCCCCCCCTAAAGACATTTTTTTTTAAATACTTTTTTACTAATTTTTATTTTATTTTTTACATTTACAGATAAATTTTTTTTTTGTTATTAAAAGTAATAAGTTTAGGAAAACGTATTTTAATCATAATGAGGTGAAATATGTTTTTTTCTCCGGCTGACCGGGCCCCTTGTTTTTCCGGCACTGCGATTGGGGGTCCAGTCAGTAATGTTTTGGAAGTGAAAGAGCTTTGCATCAGATCGAATACTAGTGGCTATAAGAGAGAAGAGATAAAAATTTTTAATTAAATTAACTTGAGATGAAGGAAAATTTATCGAAATTATTGTCCCTAACAAATAAATTATATACATTGTTTTTTTAAAATTTTTTTATTTATTTATATTTCTATGTTTATAATTTGTTTGTTAGAGACTATACTTTCGATGAATCGACCTTTATTTTCAGAATTACGGCTGATCTGTTCGGTTTTTGCGAAAATAAATACTAAAATTAATTTTATTTATTCATTTAAAACAAACTAATTTGTTAGATATGTCGCTGTTAAAATTTGTATTTTTATAATTACATTTTTGAAGGGTTGAAATTTTGTTTAAATCACGTATAATTCTGAAAATGAAGGTCTATTCATCGAAAGTATAGTCTCTAACAAATAAATTATAAACATAGAAATATAAATAAATACTTATAAAAATAAAAGTACTGAATTATTAAAATTCGTCCAAACGTATGTTGAGATCAGTTCTAGGATATAAATTTTTGACAGAAGGAATTTTCTATAAATAAAAAATTCTTCTTATCTTGGTTACGTTGATTTAATTGTAACAGAAAATAAATACAAATTTTTTAAAAAACAATGTTGATTAAATAAAAAAAGGGGATTTATAAGGGTTGATGTTAGTGGACTGTAGGTAATAGGGGTTGTGCCGGATAGAATGGGTAGAATTGTAATTAAACCGGGAGTAGGTGAAAAAACGCAATAGAGAACACTTCACATATAAAATCACTTCGCCTTTATTATTATAAAGGGATAAATAAATATAATAAATGATTCTATTCAAGCCAATGGTACCGAAAAGGCTTAGAGAGAGCACAAGGTCGGTTTTGGGAGAAAGGCAGGTGGTATGTGGCAAGGTTTTTGTAAGGATAGAAAGAAACAGATAAGAAGCAGGATCGGGTGTCGAGAGAGAATGGTCCAGGAAAGTAACAGGAGTCAGATCCGAACACCTATCGCCCCCTTTTCATTTTCATTGTATGCCTAATTTTAATTTGAAGTAAAGTGTAAATAGTAATGTTTTGTGAGGAGCTGGAAAATTTTCAGGGGGGGGGGGGGGGGATGGAGGGGTCAATCCACTAAGCAAAATATTTAGTGGGAATTTTTTTTTATTAAAACAAATCTTAGTCCAGTTAAATTGTGTTTTTACTCGGAAGGTTTTGGGCTAGTTGTAATTTCTTCGACCCTTCATGTTTTTTGGTGTGCTGAATCCCAATCTTATATTTGCTAACAAAATTTCATGACGAAACATTGTCAAAAACGCCAAAAAAGGTGAAAAATCTCATTTTTTGGCAGTTTTTTGCTTATAACTCGAAAACTATCAACTTTTTGTAAATAATCTTCCTATTCAAAATGAAAGTTCATAAAATTTCCTATAAATTTCATCATTTAGGTTTTTTCTCCCACGTTCGGGCTCAAGCACTAGTTGAAAATTGAAGTGTTTTTTTTTCCGCAAATCCCAAAAACTCGCACTTTTTTCGATTTTTTCCCATTTTGACTATGAAAGAGCACGTTTTCGCCAAAGACCACTCTATATATTTTTAAACTAGATTAAATTTTCTACAATTCAAATAAAGTTTCATCATAAGTGGATAATGGTAGCCCGAGGATTAACTTTTGAAAAACTGACATTTTTTGCAAAAAAATCGCAGTTTTTCCTTCATAAAATGAAAACCACTCAGCCTAGAAACTTGATTCTCATCTAATTCTCTAGGAAATTTTGTTGACTTAAACGTTTCCTTGGTCCACTTTTTTGATAAAACTCTTAGATTTATAGATGTCTAGCATTTCCCATGACACTTTTGAGGATTCGGATCATATTATCTTGTCATGGAAAATCCTGGATATCTTTAAATTTAAGAGTTTTATCAAAAAATTTCCTAGAGAACGAGATGGGAATCAAGTTTCTAGAATGAGTGGTTTTCATTTTATGAAGGAAAAAATGCGATTTTTTGCATTGCGTCACGGGTTACCATTATCCAATTATGTAACTTTGTTTGATTTGTAATTTAGTTTAAAAATGTATAGAGTGGTCTTTGTAGAAAGCGTGCTCTTTCATGGTCAAAATGGGAATATATCGAAAAAGTGCGAGTTTTTGGGATTTGCGAAAACAAAAAAACACTCCAATTTTCAACTAGCGCTTGAGCCCGAACTGTTGGTCGGAGAAAAACAACCTAAATAATGAAATTTGTAGAAAATTTTATGTACTTTCATTTTGAATAGGAGGGTTATTTATGAAAGGTTGATAGTTTTCGAGTTATAAGCAAAAAACCGCCAAAAAATGAAATTTTTTTACGCATTTTTGACAATGGTCCGCCACGAAATTTTGTTAGCAAACCTCAGATTCCGATTCAGCACACCCAAAAACATAAAGGGTCGAAGAAATTTCAACTCAGTAACCGTGTCAAACAATTAATAATAATTTAACAACTCGAAAGAGAAGGGATTCCATTTCTTTGCACGTGAGTGTATTTTAATTTTCCCCTCTTTGAATACTCATCGCCCCCACTTATTTATCGCCCCCCCCCCTGATAACCCAAATCGCCCACTTGGGGGGCGATTGCCCCCAGGTTGGGAACCACTGTCGTAGTTAAATCAAGCAAGGGTAATTAATGATAGCAAGTAAGAAAAAAAGTAAGAAAGTGAGTACGCTCAATGACAAATCAGAGTCGACTGAGGTCAAGGGTGACCAAGAACGTCCCGTCACCTCCAGAGGGGGGAGGAGGAGAAGCCTCGAAGCCCGGCAAAGGTCCAATTTGAATTTAACCAAATGTATATAATTTATTTGTTAGAGATTATAATTTCGATGAATCGACCTTCATCTTCAGTAATTTAATTAAAATTTTTATCTCTTATGGCCACGAGTATTCGATTGGATGCAAACCCCTTTCACTTCCAAACTATTACTGACTATTTACATCAAGCAGAGGACAACCTCATTAATTTCCTCTTTTTAAAATTACAAATTAAACAATTTCTCCCAAAACTACCTTTCATTTTCAATTGTTTTATATCATTCTAATTTTCATTTAATTTATTTTTTAATATATTAATCACTCTTTATTTTTTTATTTTCTATAGTAGAACCAATGATATTTCAACCCGTAAATGCCGAAACGATAGATAACAATAATTATAAAAGTATGTATTTTTTAAATTTTTATTTTATTACTTAAGACATTCTGTATAATAATTGGTCTACCGAAACTTGAACTTATTATTATTATTATTTTTAGACGATCCACCGCCACTTATATATACGGGCCCATCGAAGGATTTATCGACAGACAGTAATTTTAAAAGTAACAAAATATTTTTATTTTATAACAGGAATAGTAGGGAATTGGATAAAATTAAAAACACTGAATTTATTATTAAATGGGCCAGACGTTTCGTTTATTTATTATGAATTCCTCAGTGGCTAGAATGACAAAACCAGGAAAATTAGAAAAAACTTATAAACAAATTAATTACAAATATTGAAAAGTTTTTGTTTTGCCGAGAGTAGCAGAGTTGTTGATTCACAAAGAGAAACAAAGAGGTTGTCCTTTGCTTGATGCAAATAAATATACACACATATATTTCGAAATTATATATCTGTATATATATATTATTTATTTGTTTGAGACTATAGTTTCGAAGACTTGGTCTTCATCATCAGTCTTTTTTTAATTATAAATATTATTCTTGGAGTCAATACCGTATTGATATTGACTGGATAATATATGGATAATATCCATACGGTATTGACTCCATGAATAATATTTATAATTAAAAAAGACTGATGATGAAGACCAAGTCTTCGAAACTATAGTCTCAAACAAATAAATAATATACATATATACTGATAGATAATTTCGATATATATGTGTGTGTGTTTGTTTGCATCGGGCGGAGGTCAACCTCTTTGTTTCTCATTAGTTTTTAAGGAATTTGGTGTTGGTACTTGGTGAAACATTTTTTAAAATTATTGGATAAAAAATACTTGGTAGGTTTCACATTAAGATATAAAAAATAAAACGAATTTATTTTTGGAGAATCTTTAATCTCGATATATATATTTCGGGTGACTAACCCATCTTCAGGAGAAACAGAAAGTAACTGACCTGGATAAGTCGAAATTGAATACAAGTCAATGGTAAAATTTATTTTTAAGATAACAAAAGGGTAAATATTTAAAATTAGTGGAGGGAGAAAGGTAGGAAATCTATTTTGTTTAATTTTGAATGGCCTTCTGAGAAATGAGGATTTCGAATTTGAATACAAGTCAATGGTAAAATCTATTTTTAAGATAACAAAAGGGTAAATATTTAAAATTAGTGGAGGGAGAAAGGTAGCAAGTCTATTTTGTTTAATTTTGAATGGACTTCTGAGAAATGAGGATTTACACACAAAACAAATTTGCAAATATTCAAAGAATGTAATCAATGATTGTACTTTTCTTAACTTTCTGTTTCTCCTGAAGATGGGCTAGTCACCCGAAATATATATATCGAGATTGAAGATTCTCCAAAAATAAATTCGTTTTATTTTTTATATCTTAATGTGAAACCTACCAAGTATTTTTTATCCAATAATCTTTGTTTCTCTTTGTTTTCTTTAACAATTGAAATTTATCGTCATTTTTATTCAGAGATAACATGGTTTTATCATTCTAACTACTGAGGAAGTAATCAGTAGAGATTGTGGTGTTGGTGCAAGGTAATGTGAAATAAGTGACCCAGTATCCTTAACTCATAGTAAATCCATATTAAATAAAATATCTATTTACTCTTATCTTTACTGAGGAAGTCATAATCTTCTTTTAAGTGCCATATCAGGTCTCCCTAACGTGCCCGTAGCCTGTATTGTGTATGTTTAGTTGTTTTACACAGATATACGGGACCTACTTTTTAACGCCGGTTCCGAACGGCTAGTTTAGAGAGGTTACTAGGCAATTATACTCTTGGTAGGTTGCCATTGCTTTCCAAGAGGAGGCGACTGCAAATATCTGATCTGCCGAGACTCAGTCTCGAACCATCGTATTTCAGGCCAGAGGCCTGACACTCTAACCACTGACCAACAGTCATAATAAATTGACGAAACGTCTGGTCCATTTAATAAAGAACTCTGTGTTTTTAATTTTATCCAATTCCCTACTATTCCTGTTATAAATTTACTATAGATACGAATGACTTAATTTTTTTTTTTATTTTATTTTCTAAATTTGGCCTTTGTATAATGGCCTATAGAAAATACACTAGAAATAGGTTTTAAAAGTTGATTTTTTTGCAACTTTTTATTTTTATACATCTGCTGAATTCAGTCGTTGAATGGAACCCGAGTTGTTAAAAATAAATCAATACTTAATTTGGACAGTTTAATGCATTTTTGGTACTCGGATTTAATTCCCGATCCTTAATAAGAGGATAAGTCAAAAATTACTTACACTTTTCTTTCTACAACTTTATTAAACTAAGATAGGTGTACAACAGATACATTATTTTTGATATAGTCTCCCCCTTTAGCAATACACTTGGTCCAGCGAACAACAAGCTTCCGGATGCCTTCCTGGTTTAAGGTTTTCGGTTGGTCATGAAGCCACTTTTGCACCGCATCCCGAACGTCCATGTCTGAGGCAAATCGACGACCTCTCAAAGCTTCCCTGAGCTTAGATAAAAGTCTGAGGGAGCGAGATCTGGGCTGTAAGGAGGGTGTTCCAGGGTCTCAAAGCTTCTCAAAGTTGACAGTCGCCCAGCTCCCTCGTTCGGCAACTTTTAAACATTTAGATCCATAAAAAACCGCTTTTACGAGATAAAGCACTTGCCCGTATTGTGACAAAAGTCTCCGGTGAATTTCAGCACCTTTCAAACCCTCTGACCACTCCTCGTTACTCCTCTTTGGTGGCTGACATGCTTATGCTGTTGTAGCTAGACGACAACTGACGCGATCGTGATTAAATTCCGCACACTTGACCACAGGCGGGCCAACTCAACGCATGCGCATGCGGCGGCCTCCTATTTTAGTTTAATAAAGTTGTTGAAGGAGGGGTGTAGGTAATTTTTGACTTATCCTCCTACATGTAATAAAAATTATCCATAACAGTTCGGATTTATTAGAAGACAATCTCTCGGGATTTCTTAAGCAATTTTAAATCTTCTACCATCACCATAATTAACTTTAATATTCATTTAGGGAATAACCATATTCTATTGCACTTTGATTTTTCAAGAAATTCAAAATTCGAAACATTCAATATCATTATTTAAACAGTTGTAGACAACCTTTTACATACCATAGGCCTTGTATACACTTATAAAACTATACACTTATGTTACAGCCCGAAAGCATCTTGATTTGATTTTCAGGGTACTGGATGGTCGTGTTTGTTTACTCGCTAGAGACCTAAAGTGCCTCCCCCCCCCCCCCCGCACTTACCCCTGCCCCGGCATGCGCCCACGTAAAACTATCCACATAAACACACACTTATACAAAAGTGGCTTGCGGTTCATGGATGCTGAGGATGCGACTCTTCCCTAAATTTCAGAGTATTTTCACAGCGTTACAACAAATCGAGGGGTGAACCGCGACTGGAATTAGGTGTACACCGTCTTTGGAATTATTTGGAATTATTCATTAGATAATCTATTGTATTCTATTGTCTTCTACTTGGAAATGAAAGTGGAAGTAGGTGTACACGGTTTTAGGTCGCGGTTCACACCCTCTGTGCAAATTATTTGTTTTAAATCAAAAACATATAAAAAAACATCATTTTAATTAACGATTAATTTTTTGTTTGCATTTATAAATATTAAATGAAGTCAGGTGTCGAGTATATGTAAACTAATTCACTTTTCAACCTCATAAAATCAAAGTATTTTCGATAAGAGAAGTGAATCAAATAGGAAATCTTGAAAATTATTTTCCTATTCTTTAAATTTGCTAATGATAAAAAGTTTCATATATTTTAAATTAAAGCAAATCGAAATAAAGTTACACAAGATTCAAATATTACACGGAATGAAAATACTCTTGACCTTTTGAAATTTGACAAATGCGCTGCATCCACTGCATCCATGGACCGTACGCCACTGATATACAACATCTATTTTGACAAAAAATTATATACATATCAGGTCTGTAAATATGAAACTGGAATTATTTTTATAGAAAATACACATTTATTGTATGAAAATGGTAAAAAATATTTTATTCAATGTATTGTCTATCGCTAGCTACACATTTTTTCCATCTCTCTGGCAATTTGTGAATCCCTAGCCAAAAAAACTGTTGTACTTTTGAGGCAGACTTATCCACTGGGGTAAGAGCGCAAGTGAGTTTTTCAGTACTACATTAATAATGCATTAATTAATTAATAGTGGGTGGGTGGTATTTCTAACAAAGGATCCAAAAAAAGGCAATACGTAAGTGAACGATGTCTTGATGACGATTAAATATGAAAAATAACACAGAACATTTAAAAAAAATATCTTTTGTACTTATATTTACAATTTACTTTGAATATTGTTTTAAATATATCACTTAGTCAATTTATATGATCGTTTTATTTGACTAAACTTGTTGAAAAATTCTTCAATATCTCTAAAAGTGTGTAACTTTTAAACAAATTAACATATTTAAATCCGGAAAAAATCATTTTGTAGTTGACTTGCTGAATAATTCTAAACGTTTCAATGAATTTTAAATTGACATGTACGTACTTGGCCCGTTTTCGGGGCAAATGCGGAGTAGTATGCATCTTTTATAATTTTCCTTAAATAAAAAAATATTGAAGTGAAATTGGTGTTCTGATCAATGTTAATTAAAGAATAAATACGCAGATATTTGTTGATATATATATAAATGTCAAGGTATTATACACCAAATTAAAGATATGCCGGGTGAATTTTTTATCTTGAGACAGTCTTATTATAACTCAAAACCAGTGAATTATATGGAAAAAAGTTTCAAATAAAAGTTTATTTATATCAGAGAGGAAACTAAACTACGCTATTATTTGTTGATGCAGAACAAGCTTTCAAGGGTATTTCAATGTCATATGCCGGGTCAATTTTTTATCTTTAGACAGTCTTATTATAACTCAAAAACAGTGCATTATATGGAAAAAAGTTTCAAATAAAAGTTTATTTATATCAGAGAGGAAACTAAACTACGCTATTATTTGTTGATGCAGAACAAGCTTTCAAGGGTATTTCAATGTCATATGCCGGGTGAATTTTTTATCTTGAGACAGTCTTATTATAACTCAAAAACAGTGCATTATATGGAAAAAAGTTTCAAATAAAAGTTTATTTATATCAGAGAGGAAACTAAACTACGCTATTATTTGTTGATGCAGAACAAGCTTTCAAGGGTATTTCAATATCAAGTTCTGTTTTTTAAACGGAACGCTATATTTTTCTATACTTATACTTAATCTACAAAAAAAAACTGAACAACTTTCATAAGAACTAGTTTTTTATACGACATCAAATAAACAAAATACATGAATCAATTAGATCTCAAAAAAATCTTGATATTTATTTTTAACAGTTATTTAACTTAATGATCAAATAATTAGTCATTAAATAAATAATCATTAAATCGAAAAGTCACAACAATGAAAATAAGGGTTTATAATGATCTTAAAACTTCGTTATACTCAGATTTAAGAGATTATTTTCTACTTAATAGAACTAGTTAAAATTCTTTAGTTAAAAAAAGTTTATTTCTCTTTTCAATCCACTAAATAGTTATATTGTATTACCATAATAAAAATGGAGCATTTTTTGTTGAAGACAGAATTGAAATGGTCTTAATTTATGGTGAATGTGGAAGAAGTGTGCAATAGGCTGCCATTGAAATGGATGCCGAGCGTTTTCCTAATAGGAATACACCCTCACAAGCTTCAGTTTATTGTGTTGTAAAATCTGTTTAAAAAAAAACAAACAGGAAATGTAAAGGCTACGAAGGAAC
Organism: Forficula auricularia; assembly: GCA_024734495.1. NCBI lineage: Eukaryota > Metazoa > Arthropoda > Insecta > Dermaptera > Forficulidae > Forficula > Forficula auricularia. The sequence goes on along the minus strand of JALMQS010000817.1, from coordinate 279,675 downwards.
TGAAACAAGCTAAAATAAGGAAATTGGAATTGGAATTCATCCTGAAAACTTGCAATTACACTCTGGAATTTCTCAGAACACTGTCGAAAAATTATTAATTATTATTAAATTACTTATTTAATCATTATTATTTGATAGTTAAGTTAAATAATTGTTAAGAATTTTTTTTAATATCTAATTGATTCATGTATTTTGTTTATTTGATATCGTATAAAAAATGGTTCTTATGAAATTTGTTCAGTTTTTTTTTTTTTGTAGATTAAGTAGACGTATGGGGAGTCGGGTAGCTCAGTCAGCTAACGCACTAGCCTCGCTTCGGCATCGATCGATTATGACGATGTTGAAGTGGAGGTCCGGGGTTCGATCCTAGCTGGCAAATAAAAGTTTATACCGGCTGAAAACTCGGCTCCCTCACTAACGCTACTAATACTCTATTTATGTGCTGTCTAAATGGGCTTTGTTCCCGGTGACATTAAATAAAATAAAAAAAAAGCGATAACAGACATCCATCCATCCATACATACATACATCCATCCGCACGCACTAAATGAAAAAATCGCACTTTTTGGCCTCTCGACGAGACCCCTTGTAATTTTTGGCAAAACCGTCACGTGCTAAAATTCAACCTAATTGAATACTACAATTTGTGACTTTAATTGAGTCCATGGGTTCCGTAGTCTTTACCTGAGGACCCTTTGAAGCCACGCTTGCCCCGAGAGCGATTACAATACTTTACCCATGCTTTGCATTGGATAAAGTAAAAATAAAAAAGTAGACGTATAGAAAAATATAGGGTTCCATTTAAATACCCATGAAAGCTTGTTCTATGTCAACAAATAATACCGTAGTTTAGTTTCAGCCTTGATATAAATAAACTTTATTTGCAACTTTTTTCCATATAATGCACTGTTTTTGAGTTATAAGTCTGTCTCAAGATAAAAAAACTCACCCGGTATATAAATGTTAAGGTATTATACACCAAATTAAAGATATATATGTTTTAAGTCAAACCTCAAAAAACTGGTCCTCTCTTACACCACTTCACCTTATTTGGTAAATGTATAAACAAGAAAATGCCAGCAATGAAGCGGTTTCACAGTCACTTCATTCACAACTAGAGGCATTTATGCGCAAATTCCAGTTTCATATTTACAGACCTAGCATTTATTATTGGTATTTTTTATTTTTTTTATATTTACTTATTTCATACTCTTTTTTACTTTGTTTTTATATTAATTAATTTTTTTTTTTTTTTTTCTTCAGTAGTTCAGATTGCAATTCCAATCTCATCTTTTGAAAGGATGCAAAACAATATTTTGAAACGTAATGAACTTTTTATTTATATTTTATTTTTTAATATATTTATCTTTTACAGTGGTTCTTAACATATTAAATGGGCTAGATGGCCCTACAGATACAATGTTTTAATAAATGAATAAATATTGTCCCACGCGGTCCCCTTAAATAACATACGATATTTTAGTCTCTCCCTAGTTTATGAATTATTTTAAAATAGTTCAAAACTTATAATATATAAATAAATATTTTTAATTTAAAATGATTTTAGTAATAAGCAGGTTATCTGCTAATTAAATTTTTATAATTTTTATAATTAATATAACAAATAATAATTGCTATATCAATGAGAATTGTTTTTTGACCACGCTTATTTGAAAAAGATATTTATCGCGAGACTACTGCGGATCACGCTATTGGAGTCTTAAGTCTGGACCAATAGAGAAAAAGATGTGATCCACCTAGCTACAATCCAACGTCATTTCGCGTATAGCCCGCTAGACATTCGGATGGATCACCAAGTGAATTTGAAATCTCAGATGTTACCTATATATTTAGGGCCGGTTGCATGTCCCAAAGTAGATGCTTTTACCACTAACCAATCCACTGGCACAATCAGATGACAGGAACTTTCAGTGCCTGTCATCTGATTGGCCATCCCAGACCCTCCATTTACCATCTACCTTGGTTAGTGGTAAAAGCATTTACTTTACGACATGCAACCGGCCCTTAATCTCCCAGTCGAGAGCGCTCGGTCTATTAGCATGTATGCTAGATGCTTGTCATAAATTAATCGAATGTTTTCTACATTTGATTCAATCGCGAATCAAATGTAGGGAATATAAATATATAACATCTGAGATTTCAGATTCACTTGGTGATCCATCCGAATGTCTAGCGGGCTATACGTGAAATGACGTTGGATTGTAGCTAGGTGGATCACATCTTTTTCTCTATTGGTCCAGACTTAAGACTCCAATAGCGTAATCCGCAGTAGTCTCGCGATAAATATCTTTTTCAAATAAGCGCGGTCAAAAAACAATTCTCATTGATATGGCAATTATTCTTTGTTATATTAATTAGAAAAATTATAAAAATTTATTTAAGATCATTATTTCAAGTTAGAAATATATAATTTCAAATATTATTTTCACTCAATATTTGACAAAAATTCCCTACATTTGATTCGCGATTGAATCAAATGTAGAAAACATTCGATTTATCTGCTAATTATTTTTCGAAGCCCACCAAAAAAATCTTTCTCACCCTTTTCGGTTAAGAACCACTAGAAAATTTTATAACGGGCTATTAAAAATACATTTGAGAGAATTTTCAAAATTTAAATGTTTTTTTTTTTTAAGGAATTTCAAATTGTTAAAGTTTATAATAATTGTCAGTGCCGTAGCTAGCATTTGAAGGGCCCTGGGCTAAATGTTGAATCCGTATACTTTTTTAATAAATATTAATAAAACAGGTAGTATAATGCCTTTTTTGTAAAAACTTTATATTATTATTATACGATAGAGCAATTTAATTTTTTGCTATCTTTAGGGTTATTTTCTTTTATTTGGGTTTTTTTATCGGGCTGAGGGGTGTGTGCGGGTGCCCCTGTTGCACCTGCCTAGTTACGGCACTTATAATTATTGTATCCAAGTTTTTTGCTCCATTTATTATCATGCCATCTAAGATTGTCTCATTCAATTACTCTTGCAATATATTTTTTCGTAAATACTATATAGTATTTACCGAGGGGTGAACCGCGATTGAAATTAGGTGTACACCGTCTTTGGAATTATTTGGAATTACTTTGGAATTCATTAAATAATCTATTGTCATCTATTGTCTTCTACTTGGAAATGAAAGTGGAAGTGGAAGTAGGTGTACACAATTTTAGGTCGCTGTTCACCCCTCGGTATATACTTTTGTGTTCAGTTAGGATGATAGTGGTTCGAGGTGAAATAAAATTGAAATTAAACTACTAGGTATGTTTCACAAATAAAAGAAATATTAATTGAAAAGATTATCGATGAGGTTGTGTTCTGCTTGTTGCAATTAAACAATTTATTAGTTTGAGACTATATAGTTTCGAAGCAAGATTTGACCTTCATTATAAGTCTATTAATTAGAAATACTTATCTGTTATTACTCATGCGCCAATTACCCGATTGGATATAGAAAAAATTATTTTATTGTTATAGCAATTTTGTTATGTAGCTAGCTTGCTATTCCAACAAAATAAATTTTTGTTTATCCAATCGGGTAATTGGACCCATGAGAAATAACAGATAAAATATTCCTAATTAAAAGACTGATGATGAAATTTCGAAACTATAATTTCAAATAAATACATATACAATTATATGAAAAAATACAAATCTTTATAAAACAAACTTGGAATTAAATTTGAGTTGTTATCGTCCATCTTTGAAAATGATTAAGCTGGATATTGGGATCTTGGACTTGAGAAAATAATTAAAAGTTAAATTTCCAAAAGTTGCAACACGTTTCGTCGTATATTTTTCGACTTCTTCAGGCAATTTTTAAGATCAGCTTTCTCTTAAATTGAAAGTTTTTGTTCCGAGAGCAGCAGAATTTTTATATATTGAAGGAGACAATAAAAGAGTGTGTCTTCTGCTGGAATCAGGGAGATAGGGAGAGAGCATATGGCTAGAAAAGTGTCGCCTGCCTACGTCATCGCTGACTCACAGTCCGCCATCTTGGACCTTTCAAAACATTGAGATTTTCATATGGTCCTATACTAAAATATATATCATTTTACCTTCGATTTTCAAAATTATAAGGTCACCTAAATAAAAAAACTAATAAAAGAACTATTTTAAATTATAGTTTTTTGATTTTTACTGATATCTAGAGAAAATTGAAATTAATTAAAATTATTTAATTATTAAAAATAAGATGAATATACACAAAATAGTCATAGGAACATATACTGTATTTTTTATTAAAGAAAAACGTTCTTATATGAGAGTATTAGCTCTTTGTTAAACATGTATTTTTCATTTGATAACGTTATGTTTGGCAATGTTTTGAACTATGCAAAATGGCGGTCGAGCTTCTTCTTCCCCCCGCTTCAGGAGACAATTTCCTTGCCTAAGTTCTAAGCTTACAGGCACTCCCTATCTCCCTGGCTGGAATTAATTCCAGCAGAAGACACACTCTTTTATTGTCTCCTTCAATCAGCTTTCTCGTTAATAGATATATACAGACCATTAGACTAGATTTTGCAATGACATAATTGACAGGACTTAAACAAACTTAATACAAAGGTTATTAAACAAAATAAATAAAGAATCTCAAACAAAATTCATCATTCAAAGTATATCAAAATCTTGATGTCCGCCTCCCTGGTGTAATGGTCAGAATAACTGGCTGGCAACCCGGAGGTCTCGGGTTCGATTCCCGGCTATACCCAGACATTTTTTCTGTAAGTATAGGGTCTGGTAATAAAAATTAAATGGGAGATAAATTTAACCTAATTTATCGCGCGGATAATTTACCACTGCTCGAAGCCCCTATAAACTTAGTAAATTGGACTATATCTAACTTTCTGAGATTTGACTCGTGATCCCGGCTTCTTTTCCTTCTACTCTGTTCTTTTCACGATGGAGGGGCCAGCCCATACAGGCCTTTAGGGGATGGACCTTCTGGTGAATCTCCTTCTCACATCAATATCATTAAAAAAAAAAGATATACTTTGAATGATCAATTTTGTTTGAGATTTTTTATTTATTTTGTTTAATATCTTTTGTATTAAGTTTGTTTAAGCCTTGTCAATTATGTCATTGCAAAATCTAGTCTAATGGTCTATATATATCTATTAATGAGAAAGCTGATCTTAAAAATTGCCTGAAGAATTCGAAAAATATACGACGAAACGTGTTGCAACTTTTGGAAATTTAGCTTTTAATTATTTTCTCAAGTCCAAGATCCCAATATCCAGCCTAATTATTAATCTTGGAACGTTTATTTTGAAACTAAGACGTTTCGAGAGAAATTTCCCCTTTATCAATAGAAATTTTTTTTAAAATTTGAAAAAAAAATAATTTTTCATAAATATTTATATTTTTTATTTAAATTAAAGGTAATCTGGTCACCAGAATAATTTGTACAATTGCCTGTTATTAACATATTTAATTTCTTAGGGTTGTTTTCGAAACATTAGCGAAAACAACATTTTTTCTTTTTTCAAATTTTTTAAAAAAATATCTATTGATAAAGGGGAAATTTCTCCCGAAACGTCTAGTTTCAAAATAAACTTTCCAAGATTATTTTATAAAGATTTGTATTTTTTCATTTAAATTAAAAACAATCAATAATTAATTTTTTTTTTATACAATTATACATATATGTTTATTTGCAACAAGTAGAGGACAACCTCATTGATTTCTCTTTATGAAGAAAAGTAATATTTTTTCTGAGCAATACTCAATATATATATTTCGAGCGACGAGCCTATCTTTCAGGAGTATCTACAGTAGTGATTGAATGAATCAATGTAAACTCCTGAAGATGGATTGTTTCGTCGCTCAAAATATATATATTGAGTATTGCTCAGAAAAAATATTACTTTTATTTGCGATACCTACCTAGTAGTGTAATTTTAATTTTTTTTTTTTAATTCTGTATACACAATAATTTGAAAGTTTATAATAGGAAAATAAGAACAATTTTTTATGTGTGACTTTTTTATTTATCAGCCAATGTTTCGTCGACTTTGGCGACTTCTTCAGGGTTCAAATAAATAGTCATGCCACACATTCGTCTAAATTTTATTTTTATCTTCGTTAGCATTAAAGACCATCAGAATAACATCAATGGTAACGAAGATAACAAGAAAATTTAGACGAATGTGTGACGTGACTATTTGAAACCCTGAAGAAGTCGGCAAAGTCGACGAAACATTGGCTGATAGATGAAAAAGTCACACAAAAAAACTTGTCCTTAATTATTATCATTTCCGTCCATAATTTGTATTAATTTGAAAGTGTATAATAGAAAATAAGGACAAGTTTTTATGTGTGACTTTTTTATTTATCAGCCAATGTTTCGTCGACTTTTCCGACTTCTTCAGGGCTTCAAATAGTCACACATTCGTCAACATTTTCTTGTTATCTTCGTTACCATTGATCTTATTCTGATGGTCTTTAATGGTAACGAAGATAAAAAGAAAATTTAGACGAATGTGTAGCGTGAATATTTATTTGAAGCCCTGAAGAAGTCGGCAAAGTCGACGAAACATTGGCTGATAAATAAAAAAGTCGCACATAAAAACTTGTCCTTATTTTCCTATTATAAACTTTCAAATTAATACAAATTATGGACGGAAATGATAATAATAATACACAATAATATTCAAGGAACATGGGTTGGTTCAAGGTTAAACATATTTAATAATAATAATAATAATTTTTACTTAGGGAAAGTGGTGTAGGTTTTAGGTGAAACATGATATTAATTAATAAAGTAAAGGGAGTGTAGTTTCACAGTGGATGAAATAAAACTCAAAGAGGTTTATACAAACTCAATATATTTCGGATTATTAGTCTATCATCAGGAGTTTACAGATTAAAAACTGTTCAGTTTGATGTTCTGATGATGGACTAATAATCCGAAATATATTGAGTTTGTATAAACCTCTTTGAGTTTTATTTCATTCACTGTGAAACTACACACCCTTTACTTTATTAATTAATAATAATAATAATGTATTTGTTAAATTCCACTTAGTACCTACCTATTTAATCAACTATTAGTATAAACAGATTTAATCATTTGGTTGTTGAGCTATTTATTAAATGAGAAGTTTCAGCTGAAATACCTACATTGGACATTAATTTTATCACACAGCACTTGAGAACGACACTAGAACTTGGTGCCGAAACGTCCTGATTTTTGTCTATTTTTCTAATTAAAAAATTCCATTTAGGTGATTTCATCCTAAACTTCTTTGATATTATTATTATTATACTTGTAAAAATTTAATTTTTATTCTAATTTTTTATTTATTTATTTAAATATTTCTTTATTTTATTTTATTTTTTTTTCATTAATTAATCTCCAATTATTATTTTTTTTCTATTTTACAGTAGAGCCACTCGCCATTCCAATCTCACCTATAAAAAAGTCTATGGAAACGAAGATAAATAGAAATTTTAAAAGTAAATGAAATTTTTTATTTTTATTTTATAATATAGCCAGTCTCTTAAAAAAATAAGCTGACGTGTTCTGATGTGGCCATCCACTTGACTAAACAACTCCATACAACCTGGCCCCTCACTTATATTTAATAAAATTATTTAAAATCATGTAGGGGAGGGGGGGTTAGTTTTTGCATTTTTAGACTCCTGGTGGCCCACTGATTATGTATACAAAATTTGGTTGAGTTTGGTACAAGGCCCTATATTTTCGTTTTTGACCCCCACCCCCATTTTGTGTGGTTAGTTTTTGCATTTTTAGACTTCTAGGGTCCAACTGATTATATATACAAAATTTGGTTGAGTTTGGTACAAGGCCCTATATTTTCGTTTTTGACCCCCCCCCTAATTTTGGGTCGATATGCACCAAAATCTAATCAGCTCTTAATTTCAATGGACCAAAACTACGTGTGAAATTTGGTTTCGATATTCAGACTAGTTTTTGAGCAGGCTCGTCCACAGAAATTTGGTAACTCACAGACTAACGGACTAACGAACACCCAACCAGACAACCAGACTAACAGACATTTTGACAAAACAATTATTATCTCGAAAAATATAATTTTTTCGATGTTCACTAATTAGGGCTTTTTTGTAGACCGAAATGCCATGGTTTTGCTCAATTTTTTATCAGAACTACGTGGTAAATAATTTCAATTTTTTTTTAAGTTACTCCGAATATATTATTCTAGCAAATATTAGTTATTCATCAAGATGGTGAAAGTCATTCAATGAAAAAATAAATAAAATTGATCATTTTCCCACCCTTAAACCAATCTACCATATGTAAAAAATGTCATTTTTAATTGTAATTATTTCATGTTTGGTGTGGTAAATCGTCCTCAAATTTTAACAGTATGTGTATTATGCTTTTAATGATTTATATTCCAAGTTTCAAAGACTTCTTGAATTTTTGCATTTGTGAAAGAACTACCTTAAGGAGAGATTGAATCGTCTACATAAAAATAGAAAATTCTAATAGTGTCCAAGCCGGGTCATCATAAATAACAAAATGGTGGATTAACTGGCCCGGGATGCCATTTTGCATGGGATTTAATTATCCCTGGGATTGCCCGCTCCGGATGCTACTTCTTTATTTAAGGGGAATGCCTTCGAGATGTGGAAAAATTCATTCTTATTCTTCATTTCAAAGATTTTACATCTATTTGTTAACATTTATTTATTTTGTTAATTGAATTCTTAGTGAGTTTGATAAAAATTAAATTATAAACAACAGTTTTATTTTTAACCGACTTCAAAAAAGGAGGAGGTTCTCAATTCAACTGAATTTTTTTTTGTGTGTCTATGTTACCTCATATCTCCGCCATTTGTGAACAGATTTTGATGATTTTTTTTGCATTGGGTTCAGTCTAGCTTCCGATTTGTCCCGTTTTTTTTCATTGGTATTGGACCTTTTTTGATATGTTTGTTCGGGCATAACTTCTTTGTTTATGAACCGATTTTAATGATTCTTTTTTTATTGGAAAGATGGTACCTTATGTGTGGTCCCATATTAATTTGGTCAAGTTATGAAGAAGATATGATCAATGACGAAATAACGTAAATCTCCAATTCTTATGACCAAATAATCGAAATTATAATAAATAAAATATTAAAACATTCATTTAAAACCCGCAAACGTTTCGAGAGAATTTCTATATTTATGAATTGAATTTTATTATCATTTTCTGTTTCATTCGCCGTTTTCTCTTACGAGATGCATGCAAGGTATTATATTAAGTCACTATTAATAACATCACTAAAAAGAGAAAAATAAAAATAATTGTTATAAAAAAATAAAACCGACTTCAAAAAAATTAAATGCAACAAATAAAATAATAATAACTTAAAAATAAAATAAAATACACTAAAAGGTATAAAATAATTATCTTATTTAGTTACAACTAAACGATTAACATGAAATTACATTTTGAAGTCGGTGCCAAACATATACATTTTATGAATCGCACTAGACGGATCTTACTTAGTACGTTTGGCGGGTACGCTTGCTTATAGGTATAGTTTGTTTGGCACCGACTTCAAAAAGTAATTTCATGTTAATCGTTTAGTTGTAACTAAATAAGATAATTATTTTATACCTTTTAGTGTATTTTATTTTATTTTTAAGTTATTATTATTTTATTTGTTGCATTTAATTTTTTTGAAGTCGGTTTTTATTTTTTTTATAACAATTATTTTTATTTTTCTCTTTTTAGTGATGTTATTAATAGTGACTTAATATAATACCTTGCATGCATATTTCGTCGTTTAGTTGTAACTAAATAAGATAATTATTTTATACCTTTTAGTGTATTTTATTCGATTTTTAAGTTATTATTATTTTATTTGTTGCATTTAAGTTTTTTGAAGTCGGTTTTATTTTTTATAAATTTTTTTTTAATGTTCCAAACGTTGAGTAATTTTATTTTTGACTTCTTCGCCTTTGTTTTCGTTATTTCAGCCGTCGAAGAAGTCAAAAATAAAATGACCCAACGTTTGGAACATTAAAAAATAAAACTCTGTTGTTTGTAATTTAATTTTTATCAAACTCACTAAGAATTCAATTGACAATTTAATTATGGATTCGAATAATGAAACATTGATTTATTTTATTATTATTTAATTAATTATTTAATTTGAGCTTATTTTTTTTTCAGGAAAACCATTTGTAACGTCTACACCAATCCCTGCCAAAAGAGCAAAGAAAATTGAAGAGGATGACGATATAATTTTGTTAGATTAATTCCAGGATACATTTAAAGATTCTTATATATATATATATATATATATATCTATAATATATTTATACCCCTTTGATAAAAAAATAAAATAAAAAAATGAAATAATTCAGTCGGAAAAAGTAAAATTGAAATATTTAAAGTGATGTTTGGCTATTAATTAATTCTAATAATAAAAGGTCAGCTCTCTCGCTGTTTTATTAAAAATTCTTTATATAATTATATTCATTTACGATGACGATTTCTTCGTCAGATCTCACTACAATTCCATATTAGCTATTATCAAGATTAACAAAAAACAATAATTCCTCATAATTCCTTAAAAAAAAAATTAATATATTTTTGAATATATACCGGGTGAGTTTTTTTTATTTTGAGACAGTCTTATAACTCAAAAACAGTGCATTAAATGGAAAAAGTTTCAAATAAAAGTTCATTTATATCGAGGGGAAACTTAATTACGCTATCGTTTGTCAACTTAGAACAACCTTTCAAGGGTATTTCAATGTCAAGTTCTGTTTTTTAAATGGAACCCTATATTTTTCGTTGCGTCTAGTTAATCTACAAAAAAAACTGAACAACTTTTATAAGAACTATTTTTTAATACGAGATCAAATAAACAAAATACATGAATCAATTAGATCTCAAAAAAATCTTAATAATTATTTTTAACAATTATTTAACTTAATTATCAAATAATAATGAATAAATTAATTATTATTAAATAAATAATTATTAAGTTAAAAAGTCAAAACAATGAAAATAAGTGTTTATAATGATCTTAAAGCTTCATTATACACAGATTTGAGAGATTATTTTCTACTTAATATTTCTACTTAAAATTCTTGAGTTTAAAAAAGTTTATTTCTCGTGTCAATCCAATAGATAATTATATTGTAGTATTACTATAATAAAAATGGAGCATTTTTTGAAATGTTCTTAATTTATGGTGAATGTGGATTAAGTACAGAACTTGACCTTGAAATACCTACCCCTCGAAAGCTTTTTCTGCGTCAACAAATAATAGCGTGGTTTAGTCTCCCCCTCGATATAAATAAACTTTTATTTGAAACTTTTGTTCATATAATGCACTGTTTTTGAGTTATAAGATTGTCTCAAGATAAAAAAACTCACCCGCTACCTATATTGAAAAAAATGTTATTAGTTTTTTTTTAAATAAATAAATAAATACAAATCTTTTATTAAAAAACAATCTTTAAACATTTATTTGAATCCTAAAAGTTTCGTAAGAATTTACCCCTTTTTCTTTTTTTTGAAATAAAACATAAATTTAAATTCTATTGATAAAGGGAGAAATTTTTCTGAAATGTTTAGGATTCTAATAAACGTTTGAAGATTTTTTTTCAAAAGATTTGTATTGATATATAATAATAAATACAAATCTTTTTTAAAACAATCTTGAAAACGTTTATTTTAAACCAGACGTTTCAGACGAAATTCTCCCTTTATTAATGGAATTTTTTTAAAAATTGAAAAAAAAAAGTTTTTTCTCTTATATTTAAAATAAAGAAAGAATTTCCTTCTGAAACGTCTGGTTTGAAATAAACGTTTTCAAGATTGTTTTATAAATGATTTGTATTTATTATTATTTAAAAACAATCAATAAAATTTTTTCTTTTCTGTATATTATATATTTATATATATTAGGGGGACCCAAAATTTAATCCAAATGCAAATATAAACACCTTTACTATTTTTTCTAATTCAAAACACGTAGATGTTTCTTAAAAATGAGTCACTCGATGAGAAACTCTCCAAAGAGAAGAAGGGAATTAAATTTTGAATTAATATTTAAAAATTTATATAAAATAATAAAGCTTTTCGTTAAGATCCAAAATAATGGATTTCTTTCCAGTCTCCCTATTATATTATAATATATACCGGGTGAGTTTTTTATCTTGAGACAGCCTTATAACTCAAAAACAGTGCATTATATGGAAAAAAGTTTCAAATAAAAGTTTATTTATATCGAGGGGGAAACTAAACTACGGTATTGTTTGACGACCTAGAACAAGCTTTCAAGAGTATTTCAATGTGAAGTTCTGTTTTTTAAATGGAACACTATATTTTTCTATACGTCTACTTAATCTACAAAAGAAAGTGAACAACTTTTATAAGAACTATTTTTTAATACGACATCAAATAAACAAAATACTGAATCAATTAGATCTCAAAAAAATTCTTAATAATTATTTTTTACAATTATTCAACTTAATTATCAAATAATAATGATTAAATAATTAATTATTAAATAAATAATCATTAAATTGAAAAGTCACAACAATGAAAATAAGTGTTTATAATGATATTAAAACTTTGTTATACTCAGATTTAAGATATTATTTTCTACTTAATAGAACTAGTTAAAATTCTTGAGTTTAAAAAATTTATTTCTCTTGTCAATCCACTAAATAGTTGTATTACCATAATAAAAATGGAGCATTTTTTGTTGAAGAAAGAATTAAAATGGTTTTAATTTATGCGGTGAATGTGGAAGAAGTGTTATGGGGCTGCCATTGAAATGGATGCCGAGCGTTTTCCTAATAGGAATACACCCTCACAAGCTTCAGTTTATTGTGTTGTAAAATCTGTTTAAAAAAATAAAAACAAGAAATGTAAAGGCTACGAAGAAACTGAAACAAGCCAAAATAAGGGAATTGGAACTGGAATTCATCCAGAAGATTTGGAACACACTTTGGAATGTCTCAGAACAGTGTCGAAAAATGATTAAATTATTAATTATTTATTTAATAATTAAATATTTGATCATTATTATTTGATAATTAAGTTAAATAATTGTTAAAAATAATTATTAAGAATTTTTTTAGAGATCTAATTGATTCAGTATTTTGTTTATTTGATGTCGAATAAAAAAATGGTTCTTATGAAAGTTGTTCAGTTTTTTCCGTAGATTCAGAATATGTAAACAAATATATAGGTTTCCATTTAAAAAACAGAACTTGACCTTGAATTACCCTTGAAATCTTGTTTTAGGTAAACAAACAATAGTGTAGTTTAGTTTCCCCCTCCATATATATAAACTTTTATTCGAAACTTTTTTTCATATAATGCACTGTTTTTGAGTTATAAGACTGTTTCAAGATAAAAAACTCACCCGCTATATATACCTCGAATTTATTATACTTTCACTTTTTTGAGTTAATTTTTGAACTCTGCGCATTATAATTTGTTCATTGTTTCATTGTCATTGTTGCCATATGTTTCGGGACCCCAAAATTTAGTTAGTCGACCCAACATGGGGCCGCGACTCATAGTTTAAGAAGCTCTGACCTAGAACAAGCTTTCAAGGGTATTTCAAGGTCAAGTTCTGTTTTGTAAATGGAGACCTATATTATACTTTATCTACAAAAAAAAAACTGAACAACTTTCTTTAGAATTATTTTTTTAACACATCAAATAAACAAAATATTAAATCAATTATATCTCAAAAAAATCCTAATAATTATTCTCAACAATTATTCAACTTAATTATCAAATAATAATGATCAAATATTTAATTATTAAATAAATAATTAATACTTTAATAATTTTGCGACAATGTTCTGTGACATTCCAGAGTGTATCGCAAGTCTTCTGGATGAAACATGTGGATCAAATTTCATTAATTTGGCCTTTTGCAGTTTCTTCGTAGCCTTTATTTTCCTGTTTTTTTTAAACAGATTTATAACACGATAAAATGAAGCTCGCGAGGGTGTATTTCTAACAGGAAAACGCTCGGCATAACACTTCTTCCACATTCACGATAAATCTAAAAAAAAAAAAATAATTATTATTCTTAACAATTATATTCAACAAAATGATCAAATAGGTAATAATAATTAAATATTTAATTATTAAATAAATAATTATTAAATCGAAAAGGCACAACAATGGAAATAAGTGTTTATAATTATCTTAAAACTTCATTATATACAGATTTAAAAGATTATTCTCCTCAAAATTTCGATAAAATTCTTAAGTTTTAAAAATAATAGCGTAATTTTGTTTCACCCTTAATATAAAACAACTTTTTTTTTCATATAATGCACTGTTTCTGAGATAAAAAAAAACTCACCCAGTATACATATAACCAAAAAATAAACAACGTTTTTATTATAAATAGAGTGATCAAAAAGTCATAGACAAGTCACTATCTAAACGAGCGGTTTCGTCTACAACTTTAACACTCTGTAAATTCATTATTTTCTTTAGGGAGTGCGGGACAGCTTATCTATCTGGTTGATCTTCGAAAAAATCTTTTGTATTTCTGCAGAGTGACAACTTTTGCTTACTAAATTTTTTAATAAAAAAAAATTGTTAATAATGAGGTTAATTTCGAATACAAATCTTTGTTTTGATAATATTAATAAAAGGAATATTGAGATAAATTTTTTCCTCATTATAAAAACATTTATTTAACACAAAAACGATTTCAAGAAATAGAGTTGGAATTCTACACTAGTGCTTTTGTTATATTCTGTTGGCTGCAAATAACTTTTTTATTTTTACATTTATGAATAACTAATTAACTAGACTGTCAAATCTATTGAAAAATGTATCATTCGATTCATAAAAGTTGAATTATTGATCTGTATAAATTTGTTGAAAATGGTATAATTTGTATAGAAGTTATAGCCCTTTTAAAAGCTCGGTCCATTTACTTTCATGTAAAAAGGACAATTTTTAATAATTTATTTCTCGGTATTGAGACCCATGATCAACTTCAAATTTCGGGAATAAATATTTAATAAATCAATGATTCGATGGTAAAAATTTGAGAATTTTCTTATAAAAATGATAAATAGTCACGAACCCCCTTAACTTTCAACACTTATATAAACCAAACATGAAGTTAAAGAATTATTTTCTGTTAATAACTATTCAAGTATATCACGATCCGCAATCACGTTTCAATGAATTAATCGATAGGGTTAAGATTTTAAATTATAACAATTTTGGTTGGGTTATTTCATTAAAAAAATTATTTTAATTCATTTTATCAAAAAAAAAAAAATCAAGTGTTCGGGTTTTTTTGCTCTTCATTGTATATATGTATAATTTACTTTAATGATATACGATACAAATAATATAAATATATTATAATACTTTCTTTATTTAAACCAAAATATGGGATAAATAGAAAACGAATCTATATACCTATTTTTAAATGTATACGATACCAATTTATTCTCTTTTAGATTTATTTTAAATTATATAATATACAACTATAATATATCAAGGCCCTTCAAAAAGATTTAAATTTTTGAAGTGATAACTTCTTATGGGAGGGTAAACCGCTTCGTTACGTAACGCCTTACGGCGCCAGTCTGTCTGGCTTCCCTTCTCTCACTCATACGGCAGCGGTATTAATGTTCAGCAACGCACATAGAATTTTCTTTAAAAAAAGACTTGCCGGATGTCAGATTAGAACCTGAGACCTCTTGCATGAGAGGCCAGACACTTTACCACAAGTCCATGGAACTATTTTAAAAATCTTTGCTTTTTACTTTTACTAAAATGAATATTTTTGAATTAGATTTTATTATAAGTGTTGAAATAATTGAATATATTATATATAGCTATATATTTTATAAATAGAATTTATTGAATATATTGCGGCGCGGCAAATTTGAAATATGTATAATTGAATTAAACTGAAAGAAAGACAACAATTAATTTTAAATCCAGAAACATTAAATATATTAATAATTATTCCTTTGCCCCCCCCCCCACTCTTCTAATTAAAATTAAATATTCAATTCTCTTTTCTCCGGGCAATTATCCTTGCAATTGTCTTCCTAAAAAAATACTTGGTTGGTGAATTTTTTTATAATAATAGAAATTAAGACTGATGCCATCTATAGAAGATTGGGATATTTTTATGAGATGATCTCATTGAAATTCCCAATCTAGATGGTTTCAGTCTGAATTTCTATTTTTATCTTGAATTATTTTAAGTGATATAAAGTAATTTTAAATTTCCTTCTAGGGCCTACGTAACGAAGTTATCATTTCTGTCGCGTGTCCCGAGACGCACACATTTTTTAATATCTGCTTTTTCAGGGCCCCTTTAGAGAATGAGATAGAGAGGAAGGCTCCCATAAAAGATGCAAGTTTTAGCGCCTCTAGTGACCATGACCGATCATGA
Source organism: Forficula auricularia (assembly GCA_024734495.1). Classification (NCBI taxonomy): domain Eukaryota; kingdom Metazoa; phylum Arthropoda; class Insecta; order Dermaptera; family Forficulidae; genus Forficula; species Forficula auricularia. Next base: position 263,257 of record JALMQS010000817.1, on the reverse strand, counting down.
AAAGATTTATGGAGTATAAATATTTACAAATTGTACAAAATGATCGATAATCAATAACCAACAATATATTTTGAGAGATAATACTTTATTTAAAATATAATTTACTTACATTAAATCATTCTTTAGCCATAAAAAAAAAGAATGAAAAATTTTGATTACCCAGTCACGATCACCAGATGCCATTTTTGTCGACACCCAGCTTTTCTCTCTATTTCATTCTCTTTAGGCTGGGCTTTGTGCGGGTGCACCTCTTGCAATGCACGACGTCACATGTAAACAAGCCGTTTGTCTTAAAAATTTTCACTTAGATTAGGTAAAAAAAAAGAATGCGTTCCCATAAAAGTCCTATATGGTTCGGTTAGAATGTATTCAGTTCTGCGGTTAGGAGACGTCAATTTTGAGCTAACTAACACCAAATACTGTTTATATCAATACAGGACAGCCTGTCAAATTCATCGGCATCATGAAAACTGCGCACTCTAGAGGGCTAGAATGAAAATATATATAGCGCATAATAGAAAATATCAAATGTAAGTGGTTAACTCTATATATCCAGTATTTGCGCTAACTGCTGGGCCAGCCCGGCCTCCAAGATTTCATTCTTGCTCGCATGGCGGCGCTGAAATTCATGATGTCAAAAACCCTTAAATTTTCTATAGGATTTTGACAGGCTGTCCTGTATTGATATATACAGTATTTGCTAACACCAACTTAACTATCTAAAAAAAAACAGCCCGAATTCGAGGTCTCCTAACCATAAAACCGAGCCGAACTTAATATATCCTAACTGAACATCATAGGACTATTATGAGAATGTGGACTTGGTTGCACCTGTTGGACGGTTGATGAATGAAGACACCAATAAATAGTATTCATTGGTCCTGAGATGCGGTCAGGTGTATGTGTCTGTCACCTCGTAATAGCCGGTACGCTATCCTCGTACAAGGTCAATAAAACCTTGTGGGTGTGCTGGGATTGGTTAGTTGCCAATCCCGAGGCGAGATGCTTTGACTGGGTTCAAAGGGTTCATGACAATATATTTTACTTCATGTCAAGTTGTTATTTGTTTTATTATTGTTTAATTTCGTTACGGTCTCAGGACGATTTATTTGGTATTAAAATCAATTACATATTTTGTTATTTCTTTTATGTTAATTACATTTAGTGATAATTAATTATAAATTGATAAAAATTATAAAAATAAATAAATCTAGTGAATTTGTCTTTTGAGCTGCTGCCATCTATGTGCGCTCAGCTGAACTACTTCGCTGAAATTATTGGATAAAAAATACTTGGTAGGTTTACATTAAGATATAAAAATAAAACTGAATTTATTTTTGGAGATTAAAGATTCTCCAAAAATAAATTCGTTTTATTTTTTATATCTTAATGTGAAACCTACCATGTATTTTTTATCCAATAATTTTAAAAAATGTTTCACCAAGTACCAACACCAAATTCCTTAAAAACTACTTCGCTGAATGCCACAAGAAATTTTTTTTATCTAATCTGAGATCTAGAACCGAACCCCTGAAAATTTTTTGAACCAGAGGGCTTGTTTCATTGTGTTGTCACAAGGTTTATTCTTCATTTTTCTCCCTTTTTTTTAAATTGTTTATATCATCAATTTATGTTTATAAATATTATATTACAAACATTTTCCAAAGCCTATATGTAAATATCGTTAATAATCATATACTAATAATAATTAGTAATAACTAGTAAATATTTATTTTTATAGTTTATTCGACGTTTCTGTGCCATCTATGAGGGGCAAGGAAAAGCAACGCCTCTTTTTCCCCCCTCTTAACGATTTCGATTGAACTGCCATCTGTAGGAATGAAATATATATATTAGTTTTAGTTTACCTACACATTTCACTGGTAGATGTCTCTAGGCTTATATAAATCTCCGCACAGAAATTTTGAATAGACTTATAATTTCCTCAATATATTATACTATACCAAAAATGAAAATGTTAAAATTTTAAAAATAAATTATTTACGGTAATTTAATACTTGTACAAAAAATAAACAAAAAACAATTTTTCTATCAAACACCTGTTTGGATTGAATACACATAGTGTATTTATAATTACTATTTTTCAATAAAAAATGTATAAAATTTATATTTTAAGTAAATAAAGTACGAAATTATTATATAATATTTATATATATATTTTCAATACTCCCTTATTCCTCCTCCCCCCAAAAGCTTCATTTATGTGAAACACGATTTTCAAACATTCAACACCCCTTCGTGATTAAATTAGATACTAACAATTAAATCCATTTTAACTCGTAAGTTTTTTTTTTGGCTTTTTGGCCTTTCTAGCCATAAGCCAATTTACGTTACTAATTACTTTCTTAAAATTTGTCTCTACCCCGGGGTCAGGTTCATAGATAAAAGATATATATAGATGGGCAACTCCCCCCTTTATTTTGGAACACTGTTTACAGCACCACAAGCGAGCAGCTCCGGAACTAAAATAGCGAGCGGGAAATTTATATACACATTATTACATATTGGAATTTGAAAGATAATTAAAATCCAAATAACCGGCAAGAAAAAAGTGGTTCACCACCAGATGCTAGATATCTAAGTAATGATTAGTTGTATCATATTATTTTATATTAGATGAAATGTTAAGTCTTGTTATTGTGAATAAAACAACACATTTATTTTAAAATTTGGCTTAGCAAAAAATAGAGATATAAAGGCTGAAATCAATTTTTTAAAGTAGAAACTCAATATAATTAGAGATTGCAATCCCAATGAAATTCGGAATGACCAGCATAAGTCGATTGCTTATAAAGGGATTTTTAAAAATAAGGTGTCATTTTGTTCCAAATAAAAGGCTTAACATTTTAGTATATGAAACGCAATTTGATAAATTTATAATTTTCTCATTATTATTATTATTTGTTGCGTTTGGACCCTTGGGATCACGCAAATCTTGATGTCTCTTTCTGGTTTGACCTTCCACGCCTCTATCTTTTTTCCGGAACGTGTTATCGAGTTCCATGGTCAGGTAATGATATGGATTTTTGGCGTTATTCTTCCATTGTTTCTTCCTTGATTTCGTGATTGTCAGGGTCCCGCAGAATCTGAATGCCCGGTTGCCACTCGAGGGTGGGTGGATTGGTTACCACCTGGGGTAATCTTGTTTTGCCTCTCACGATTCATGGTTGCTTGTTACGAAATTTTGTCCTGCGCATGCGAGAGGTTTTGTAGAACCAGAGATTGTCAGTTTCTGGAGCCGGGGGGCCTGTTTTTTATTATTTTCAAATAAATTCACTTTGCTTCTTGCTGGGATCGAACTGATGAAGACTAGGTTGATATTCTCCTAATCAGATTAGAAAAGTTGGTGATTTAACCGATTGCGCTACCGACCCCTTTTTCATTAATATATTAAAGAATAATTAACACACTAATGATAATTGTTTTGATAGCGCTTTTTGAACAAGATATATATCGCGAGACTACTGCTGATTGAAGCTATTCTTAAGTCTGAACAAAGCGAGAATTGAAAAAGATATGATCCATTTAGCTATAATCCAACGTTATTGCGTTTAGCCCGCATGACACTTGACTGATCCATAATATAAATAAATAAATGTTAAGTGGTATAAAAGGTGTGGATAGCGGAATATCACAATGATAGTTAATTTTATAGATAAAATATATAAAGCGTTTTATTGAGGTTGCACATATTACAATAAAATAGAATAGTACATGAGGAAAAGAGCCATATATAGCAAGTTACATGAACTCGAGTAGAAAAAGAAGTGAGTGATAAGTTAAGATAGTCAACACCGGAGTTGCGCTGATGTCATATCGGAGGTGCCAATGTTATACATATATTTTAACAATAAATAATTTTTTTCATTATTTTTCTCAGTTTATTTATAAAATTTCTGTTCTAAAATCATTTTTTTTTTTTTTTTTAACTTCATTCTATAAAATTAAAGCTTAATTCAAATTGTTAAATTGTTGATAAACCTTCAAATTCGTTGAAATATTTTTACAACCCTATTTGAGATATCACTAAAAATTTCCACAAAATCTTTAATAACACCTTTTAAACGTAATCCTATTAAATTGAAATTGAATTCACATAATAGATAATCCGAGGGGTGAACCGCGATTGGAATTAGGTGTACACTGTCTTTGGAATTATTTGGAATTACTTGGAATTCATTAGATAATCGATGTATCTTCTATTGTTTTCTACTTGGAAATGAAAGTGGAATTGGAAGTAGGTGTACACGATTTTAGGTCGCGGCTCACCCTCGAGACAATCTAATCCTTGATAAACGCTTAAATTGTCAGAAATATATTCTCACCCGTTTTTTAAGATATTTTGACAAAAACCTCAATAAAAAACCTTCCTAAACGTCAAATTATAAAAATAAAATAAAATTCACATTATAGAAGATCTAATCGCCTTTAAATTGTCAAAAATAAATTTACAGCTCTTTTTTTAGATATCTCCAAAAATATTAAGAATTTCCACAAAAAAATTTGAGAATTATTATGATAATTACTCCCCTGTGTAGATTACGTATTAAAAAAAATGTCTATTGCCAAGATTCTGCCTACCCTTAAGGGGTTCCCATTGGAAACCATACCATACCTTAAAAAAATAAAAAACCGACTTCAAAAAATTAAGTGCAACAAATATAAAAATACACTAAAAGGTATAAAACAATTATTATCTTATTTAGTTACAACTAAACGACGAAACATTAACACGAAATTACTTTTTAAAGTCGGTGCCAAACAAACTATACCTATAAGCGAGCGTACCCGCCAAACGTACTAAGTAAGATCCGTCGAGTGCGATTCATAAAAGGTATATGTTTGGCACCGACTTCAAAAAAGTAATTTCGTGTTAATATTTCGTCGTTTAGTTGTAACTAAATAAGATAATAATTATTTTATACCTTTTAGTGTATTTTTATATTTGTTGCACTTAATTTTTCGAAGTCGGTTTTTATTTTTTTCTTAAAAATTTTTATTTTTCTCTTTTTAGTGATGTTATTAATAGTGATTATATCATCAGAACTTGACCAAATTAATATGACACCATCCCTAAGACACCCCCTTTCGGATAAAAAAAGAACCATCGAAATCGGTTCATAAACAAAGAGGTTAGGTCTAAACAAACCTAAAAAAACCTAATAAAAAAGGTCTAATACCTATGAAAAAAAATCGAAAAAAAATGGGACCAATCGGAAGCTAGACTGGACCCAATGCAAAAAAAATTTTCAAAATCGGTTGACAATTGGCGGAGATATGAGGTAACATAGGCACAAAAAAAAAAAAAAAAAAAAAAAAATTCAATCGAATAGAGAACCTCCTCCTTTTTTGAAGTCGGTTAAAAATAAAGTTTTCTCACGTTTTCCTCCAAGTTTAAATTTATTTTTCTCAAATTTGATAAAATATTGTTTCAAATATATTATATTGATATGAGATTTAAAAAAAAACTGGGTAAAAATTAGGAATACAAGATTCTATCCAGACAAAGAGACAAACAGCCAGAATCCAAGTTAAATAAAATCCTTCGGCGGGCATCTTGCTGGCCAGGGACTTCGTGTTTTAAAATAATAAGTTCCTGGAGCCACCGAGCGATGCACGGTAACCTCTGACCCCCCCCTCCCGAAACCACACACCTCGCCCCAACCACTACACCCCCACCCCACCCCCGGATCACCCACAATTGCACCCCACCTCCGGCACATCCCACATTCACCCAGTTTTTGCATTTCTATCTTTCTAATGGTCTTCATATTATGTGTATATTTGTTTACTCGTACACCAATTTGCTCACATTCGTTCACATTGATAAACATTATAAAAAAATAAATAGGAAAATAATAATAAAAAAATAATCGTATAGGATCTGAAATAAAAACATAAAATTAAATAAGATTTTTTTATATGTGAATACTGAATAGACTTAATATTTTAATTATTTATCTTCCCTATGAGGTTTAGTAAGTCACAGTTGTGAAAGTTATATTTTCACTATTTAGGACAAAGGAAATTAATTAAATTTTTCTTCTTTTTTCTCTTTATCTTGTTTGTTCTTTTAATTTAAATTTTTACAGATTGAGACAGTTTCAGCAACCATTCGTCGCCATCTTCAGTCTAAAATACAAAAAATACAAAAAATAGTACTGTGAATCACATTTCATCTCCAAAAGAAGTCAATTTAGACAAACACCCCTCTCTCAACAAGACTCACATCTATTATTTATTTTTGTTGTTTTTTTGTGAGTTACAATTATAATATAATTATATAGTTTTACCTATTTCTGTAATTCAGTATTCTTTAGTATTTTCATTGCAGGAATCAGGAAAGGGAATTTAACAAGATAAAGAGAAAAAAGAAGAAAAATTTAATTAATTTCCTTTCAATTTCCTTTGTCCTAAATAGAGAAAAATATAACTTTCACAACTGTGACTTACTAAACCTCATAGGGAAGATAAATAATTAAATAAGATCTGTTTCCAAGTTATATAAAAAAGCCGCTTCAACCACTTTATTTGTAAACACACCTGTTTTGTTTAAATTGGACACCTGTTAATTAAAAAACAAACAAAAAATTCCTAATTTTAATCTATATATATAAAATTAAAGTTTTGTCTGTTCATTGCTCCAAATCACGCGAAATTTTGGTTGCACACGTTTCAAGCAAAGCTATGAACGAAAACACCCTCAACAAAGTCCATGTCTGTCTGTCTGTCTGTATGTCTGTCTGTTTCAGTGGTTTCCGAAAAGTTGCTCACGATTCACGTAAAAACGGCTGAAGGGATTATTATGAAATTTCATATTTACATCAGATATATTCTAACTTGTTTTTAGCTATATAACGTTTTGATATTTTGACCCCAGAAGGGGGTTTGGGGGGGCGCACGAATGAAAATTATCAAATAACTCCTACCTAAACTATTAACCATACAGCAAATTTTATGATAAACAAAGTTGTAGGGGATGTGATTTCTGACAACTTTTGTTTAAAAAAATATCCCCAAAAAACCTCCCCAAAAAGGGGGTGGGTTAAAAAATGTTAATTCTTTCTCTTGGGCCAAACTCAACCAAATTTTGCATACATAATCTGTGGGTCACTAGAAGGCTACAAATGCAAAAACTAACCACCCAAAATGGGGGGGGTCAAAAAATGAAAATTCTTTCTCTTGGGCCAAACTCAACCAAATTTTGTATACATAATCTGTGGGCCTCTAGAGTGCTAGAAATGCAAAAACTAACCACCCAAAATGGGGGGGGGTCAAAAAATGAAAATTATTTCTCTTGGGCCAAACTCAATCCAAATTTTGTATACATAATCTGTGGGTCACTAGAAGGCTAGAAATGCAAAAACTGGGTGCGGGGGTGGAATGGGGGTGGGGGTGGGGGGGGGTGGAGTCCAGGGGGCATAGCGGGGGTGAGGTCCAGGGACCAAGGCGGGGGTGTGGTGCGCAGGGTTCGAGGGCGCGGGGTGGGGTGCGTGGTCCGAGGTGGGTGGGGTGCGGGTGGTGGTGTGGGGTTGGGGGTTGGGAATGGGTGCATGGTGCGGGGGTGGGTGTGCTGGAGGGGTTTTGGGGGCGGGGGTTGGGGCGAGGGGGGTTAGTGGGTTAGGGTGCGGAATGGAGTGTTGGGGTGGTGGTGTGGGGGCGGGGGTTGGGCATGGTGCGGGGGTGGGGGTGCTGGGTGGGTTTCGGGGGTGTGGTGGGTAGGAGTGGAGGGTGAGGGTGGGTACGAGGGCTGGGGGTCCAGGGGCGTGCCCCTGGCTAGCAAGAGGGCCGCCGAAGGCGGGCCTTGCAGCTAGTATAATATAATAATATTTGTTATAACCTATTAGTGGGTTTTAAAATTAAAAAACAATTAATAAATAAAAGATAATTGAAAAAAATGTAAACATAATTTTTTATAGAGATTTTCATCTATAAATAATTACTTTAATTAAAAAAAGATCAATTAAGATGAAATTTGTCGAGGTCCAGACCTAGCCAGATCGTTTTCTCATCCTCAAAACTTGTTAATAGAGTTGGTTTCATCAAAATCGGTAGAGCCGTTTTCAAAATAGGACTAAGATTCAAATATATAAATATATATACAATTTTTGCTCGTTTTATTGAGTAGATAAATAGTTAAATAGATACAAAGTCTCATACTAAATAATATATTGATTTGCTACTTTGTACTAATCTAATTCAAATAGCGGATATCGATATACTTGTTCTTCTTAATATCCCATGAGTGTGATATAATTATCCAATCGAGGAGCCTCTCTCTCTCTCGGAATGATTTTTCGAATAAATTTAATTAGAGAGAGAGAGAGAGTGCCAAAGGTGGCCATCCAGCAGCAGCAGCAGCCGAGGGTTCTGTGGGAACTTGGGGGCTCCGCCCCCCACTGGCGCCCCGCTAATTGATAGCGGCCTTCTCTTTTGCTCTTTTCTACTTTTGCCCAGTCATCCTGGGACATTCAAACTTAAACAGCAACGCCAATGATAAATTAACCCCTGGCTGGGGGAGGGATAACCACCCCCGCCTCAATTGTTCCTTAAATTCAGTTAAAAACCAATAGCCGACTATTGTTCTTAATCGAGAGCTCTTTTCAAACGCCCTTATTAGCCCTCATTCTTTAAGAAATTGTTTACTAAAGTCGGCCCAGGCTAGAGGAAAACAGACCTTTGTCTTTCGGCCTGGCTCCATTGCACATAACAACCCTGACTAGCAAATTCTTTATTTTAATTACCAGCGTTATCATCAGTGTATTAGGTACTGAAGCATAATTAAATCTAATTAATTAATTGTTTAATCATTAATTTGTGTTGTTTGTTATATTTTATTGATTATTTATTTGTATTGTTGAAAAAGTAAATAAAGCTAAACTACACAAGTTTATTTTACCTCTTCTTTATTTTACTATATTATTAGTCTAGGCCAGGGGTCGGCAACCTACGGCTCGCGAGCCACATGTGGCTCTTTCAATGTCAAGTTGCGGCTCTCCAGTTCCATGCGCAAATATTAATAATTATATTAATTTAAACAGGATAAAAACACTCAACAGAAAACAGTGAGAATAGGTGGAGTAGAGACAATAAGAAGTCAAATTTGGAAAGACACTTCACTACAAAACATACCCGATTCGCTGCTAAATATACAACCGGTGACGCACAGAAAAAAGCTGTTAAAGAACTTCAAAAACAAAAACAACTGTCGAATTCTATCAAGGGCGGATTCAAAAAAATTTTATGGGGGGGGGGGGACGATATTAAAAAAAACAATAATGTATGAATAATTTTAATGTATTTTAGTAGGATATTCAATTAATTAATGCATATTAACTTACATTGCAAAGAAATATTACACTTATACCAGGGGCGGTACCACACTTTCATTTTGGGGGTCATGTACCGGACACCGCCCCGCGGGGGGGGGGGGGGGATTTTGAAATTTTGGACTTCAAAAGTAGTTTTTAGAGGCGATTTTGACCCTCTGTGGAATTAAAAACAAACAAAAAGGGCCCATGAAGCAGGGGAAAATAAAATAGATATTTTTTAAAATTAAAAAAAAATTTAGTTACAGCTTCTTTAGTCCAGGCAAATTACGATTTTAACAGGAAATAATTTCCGGTAAAGATTTTAATTGCTGGAATACCTTTATTGGTACTATAATATTACTACCCTAATTTTTCCCCGAAATCTGTGTTTTGGAAATTTTTCTACGGGCCTCAAAATGAGAAAATTTCAGAGTTTTTTCAGTTTTTGTTGAATAACTCTAAAAAGGCTTATCAAATCAAAAAGATATTTATTAGATAAATTAAAGCTCTTTAAAATACGCGTAAAATGATAACAATTTCATCTATTTAGGTTCAGTAAAACCGGTATTAGCGCCTGTCAAAAACCAGCCCCGATCACTTTTGAATATCCTTTAAACTTCGTACTTTTTTCGATTTCTCCCCATTTTGACCAAGAAAGAGCATGTTTTCGACAAAGACGACTCTATACATTTTTAAATAGATTGGATTTGCTACAATTTAAACAAAGTTTGATTTTAATTGGATAATGGTAACATGAGCGTTGAAGTTTTGAAAAAAATGAAATTTTTTGCAAAAAATCGCAGTTTTTCCTTCAATAAAATGAAAACTCACTCATCCTAAAAACTTGATTCCTATCTCATTCTCTAGAAAATTTTATTCCTTGAACGTTTACTTGAACTACTTTTTTGATAAAACTCTTAGATTTATAGATATCCAGCATTTTCCATGACGCTTTTGATGATTCGGATCAAATCCTGTCCGGAAAATGTAGGATATCTATAAATCTAAGAGTTTTATCAAAAAAGTGTTCAAAGTAAACGTTCAAATCAATAAAATTTCCTAGAGAATGAGATAGGAATCAAGTTTCTAGAATGAGTGATTTTTATTTTTTTGAAGGAAAAACTGGGATTTTTTGCAAAAAATTGCATTTTTTCAAAACTTCAACCTCATGTTACCATTATCCAATTAGAATGAAACTTTATTTAAATTGTAGCAAATTTAATCTAGTTTAAAAACGTATAGAAACGTTTTTGTCCAAAACGTGTTCCTTCATGGTCAAAATATGGAAAAATCGAAAAAAATACGAGTTTTAGGGATATTCAAAAAGTGATCCCGGGGCTGTAATATGTAATATATTAATATTTGTTATAACTTATTAGTGGGTTTTAAAATTAAAAAACCAATTAAAAATAAAACATAATTGAAAAAAATGTAAACAAACTTTTTTATTGAGATTTTCATCTATCAATAATTACTTTAATTAAGAAAAGATCAATTAAGATTAAATTTGTCGAGGTCCAGACCTAGCCAGATCGCTTTCTCATCCTCAAAACTTGTTAATAGAATATGTTTCATCAAAATCGGTAAAGCCGTTTTCAAAATAGTACAATGATACAAATATAAATAAATATACAAACAATTTTTGCTCGCTTAATGAGAGTAGGTATTATTTTATTAAATTATTTATTAACAGATTTCATTTACCGTAAATAATTATTACAATAAATATTACATTTTTTAATATTTAGAGGGAGTAAGGGTTGAACTCACCCCCCCACCCCTTGGCTCCTTTATATAGATTGAATATAATTTTTGAATTAACTATTTATTTATTTCTTGAATTACTTTATTTTTCTATTATCTTATCGGAGTTAACGGTTCTCTTTCCACTTGCTATATTTTTTAACTTGAATCGGGAATTTCATTTCGAGCCCAGAAGCCAACGAGGAAACAAGCAAGGAAATTGTCATTTCACGTTGTTGTGATTTATCTGTTCAATTTGTTGTGTATTTGTTGACTTGTGTTGTTGAGAATTGCTGAAACCCTTCCAGTATTCAAGGTAGAGAGATAATTTAAAATTATTTTACTAATTCTTTTCATTTTATATTAAAAATAAAACCATATTGATATTTGAGATGAAAAAGTAAAAACGTTTTCAATACTCGGTACGATCTAAGCAAATTTTCTAGATGGTCGGAGTATAAAATTGTCATTTTCGACCACAGGGTATATAAAAGAGTGAATCTCAAATATAAATTCAAATTAAAAATGATAAATTTCGATCTCTTTTTACTTAATATTTATTTTTATCATTGACTAAATGTCTCTGTCGATGTGTGTGTGTGTGTGTGTGTATTTAAACCAACAATAGAATACTTTTGATCAAGGTAGTAATTAAAATATCTCCTTGATATAAATAGTAATTCATTTTGATAAAATTTTTACTTTTTTCAAATTAAAATTTGTCATTTTCGACCACAGGGTATATAAAAGAGTGAATCTCAAATATAAATTCAAATTAAAAATGATAAATTTCGATCTCTTTTTACTTAATATTTATTTTTATCATTGACTAAATGTCTCTGTCGATGTGTGTGTGTGTGTGTGTGTGTATTTAAACCAACAATAGAATACTTTTGATCAAGGTAGTAATTAAAATATCTCCTTGATATAAATAGTAATTCATTTTTGATAAAATTTTTACTTTTTTCAAATTAAAATTTGTCATTTTCGACCACAGGGTATATAAAAGAGTGAATCTCAAATATAAATTCAAATTAAAAATGATAAATTTCGATCTCTTTTTACTTAATATTTATTTTTATCATTGACTAAATGTCTCTGTCGATGTGTGTGTGTGTGTGTGTGTGTGTATTTAAACCAACAATAGAATACTTTTGATCAAGGTAGTAATTAAAATATCTCCTTGATATAAATAGTAATTCATTTTTGATAAAATTTTTACTTTTTTCAAATTAAAATTTGTCATTTTCGACCACAGGGTATATAAAAGAGTGAATCTCAAATATAAATTCAAATTAAAAATGATAAATTTCGATCTCTTTTTACTTAATATTTATTTTTATCATTGACTAAATGTCTCTGTCGATGTGTGTGTGTGTGTGTGTGTATTTAAACCAACAATAGAATACTTTTGATCAAGGTAGTAATTAAAATATCTCCTTGATATAAATAGTAATTCATTTTTTGATAAAATTTTTACTTTTTTCAAATTAAAATTTGTCATTTTCGACCACAGGGTATATAAAAGAGTGAATCTCAAATATAAATTCAAATTAAAAATGATAAATTTCGATCTCTTTTTACTTAATATTTATTTTTATCATTGACTAAATGTCTCTGTCGATGTGTGTGTGTGTGTGTGTGTGTATTTAAACCAACAATAGAATACTTTTGATCAAGGTAGTAATTAAAATATCTCCTT
>JALMQS010000817.1:188451-250380 GCA_024734495.1 Forficula auricularia | reverse complement strand
CGAGGTTGGTGGGGTGCTGGGTGGGTTTCGGGGGGTCTGGTGGGTGGGAATGGAGTGTGAGGTTGGGGTTCGTGGGTTGGGGGTCGAGGGGGCGTGCGCCCTGGCTAGCAAGAGGGCCGTCGAAGAAAATAGTAATATTAAAAATTTTAATAAAACTAAGTAGAGTTAATTTTTATTATAATTAAATTAATTAAATTCATATTTTTTCATTTTCAATTCACAGATTTTTTTTCAATAAATAATATAAATTAATTTACACATTATTAAAGAAATTGAAGGTTAAATTCTTATTTAAATCATACATAATTAATATAACTATTTTAGAACACAAAAATAAATAATACAATATAACTACGACGTTTCTACAAAATATCTATAAAAGAAATTAGTATTTTTTTTTTTTTTTTTTTGATAAATTAGTTAGAATTAGATTTTCAGTGATCCTCGATTATCAAACGCATGCCCATGCAAACCATACATGCAAGCGTGTCTACACCTTCTATGACAGGAAGGAAGGAAGGATGACTGACTGTCCTGAGTAAAATGGATAATGAGACGGGTGGTTATATTATAGGTTGGTGTAAGTAAAACTCGATCTCGTGTCCTCTCGGATAGTGTTAGGTGTTAGGATGTATTTCTCTCTTTCCATTCAGGTAATCGCCCGGCCATAATCCATTCCAGCCCGACCACCGAGGGACATCGCAGTCTATGCTTTTAGGCTTAAACAAGGTGACGCTGTTTAGAAATTAGGAATCAATAGAATTGAAAAGTGTGGGTGGTCTAACCATGTTTAGTAATGAATGTGTCATATTAGGTATAGAGAAATTACTACTCTAATACCTAATGTGGAAGGGATTTCGGTTAGTATTTAAAAAAAAAAAAAAATATTTTTTCCTATAATTTTGTATATATTTTTTTTTTTTTTTTTTAGATGAAGAATGATTGGTTTGTTTGTGAGGGCAGACCCTCTATTCTTCAGGGCCTCCTCGAACGAATATGGATCACCTTAATATTTAATACTTAATAATTCTTTTTTATAAAGATTAAATATAAATCTTCTTTTTTGTTTAATTTAATTCTCTTTTTTTTCATGCTGTTTTGGTCTCAAATATTCACACATTTTTATTCTTCAAAATATTAAGTAATAGTAAGTATTAATTTTCTATATGAGTTTATTTAGTTTGAACTTATTGAAAATTTCAATGGTATTATTTTAAATTTTGGTTTTAACTCTAAATAGGTAGATATATTATAATTATTACCAGCAAAGTGACTCACCGTAGTGCGATTGTACTTTCATTTACTACATCCCCATGGCTTAAATGACTGTGTAATAAGTGAAAATTTTTACTTATGTGTTGGTTTGTTTTTTTGAGATGTATAAGCTATGAATGTTATCATCAATGCTATCTTTGGTTGCATTATCTTCCTGAAGGGATATCAACAAGCTTTTAATGAAACTTCACCTCTTCATCAGTTGTCTCTCAACAAAAAACGGATGAGTATTTTTTTTTAATCATTTGATATTTATAAATCAAAAAAATTATTGATTAATTTTAAAATGTTTATTTTTGAGGTCAATTAAAGGGGAGACCGGGGCTAAAAGCCACACGGGTTGGTTGTCACAAGTCTCTTTTTTAGGTCACCGCTATTTCCTAGAGGTCTAAACTCAACCCACAGTGAGATCACAATATTAAGTATAGGGTGTATACGCACTTTTTAGTTATGGCAAAACTTCTGGATTCTATTGGTATTTTTGTGTTTTTGCAGCTGTACATTTTTTTTTATTGATATAATTAACACTCATTATTCACTCTGTATTCAATGAAGTCTATATATATTTCAACTTTTGTCTATTATTTTATAACAGTTTCACAATGTTATTCTGTATAAACATTGAGGTTAGTAAGTTCACTTTTTGTTTTTCCAGCTCGGTTTTTGTCTGAAATATCTGTTCGGGGTTGGTTATCTCAAAAATTATGCGGATGGTTGTCACATGTAAACCTAAGGAAAAATGTATCCAGTGTATAAATTGTAAGTGGGATCATGAATTATGTACCCCTGGACCAAATAACTTTTATACATGTCAAAATTGTGAGATAGCGCTCGAAAGTGATTAGGCCAATATACGACATTTTTATTAATATTTACTTAAATTACTATTTTAGTGTCTAAATTGGACTTAAATATATATTAGTGCTTTATCAATATCATTTCTTGATTTTTCTATTCTTCATACAAATTTTTTTAATACAAATTTTTTTTTGTCCCCCCCCCCCCCCCCACATCTAAATAACCCGGTGACAACCAATCCCAATGCTTGTGACAACCAACCCAGAGTCGGGGCAGGTTGTCACTCCGCCAGAGCTTTATTTTCTGAAAAGCCAAATGCTGCCCTTAAATTTGTGGGAAAAATATATCAAAGGAAATATATTACGAGATACATTAATGATAGAAAGGGAAACTGTAAACACTGCCTCTTCAAAAAATAAAAACCATAAAATGTGACAACCGGTCTCTGTCTCCACTACTATATTATTATTATTATTTGATAGGGCCTCCATCTCTCCCTTTTAGCCCTTGCATCCGCTCTTATTATGATCTCATGATATGTTAATATAATTCGTGACACACACATATCTAACTATGCGTAAAATCCAAGTTTTAGGTACATAATTTCAGTTAAAAATGTGATCAATAAATATAGATGGACATGAAAAATGAAAAATATGCGTTTTAATTGAAGTTACTATATTCTCGACTCATTTAATAAATTGATGATGTTGAACTAGGCAGCTCATTAGATCTCACTACTTTTGTTCGCAAACGGTTTTTATTAATCGAACTTGGCCTTTTTTTATACAAGATTTGCTGGGATTAAGAAGTTACACTAAGAAATATTTTTGGATTATTTCAAGTGAAATGGGTTTGGAATCATTGGGTAAACTGATTTTGAAAAATTAAATAAGTACTAACATACCACTTATATAGGTATTCATATACCAGTAACTGTGGGCGATTTGTCTCACGACTGCTGCCATTTTGTAGAAATCGGCCCAGGAACTTTTCAGTGGGCACGGAGAAAATGGTCACTGTGTAATAAATAGCAGTTAGTTCTATATATAATATCATTGGCATTTTGTTTTCTTTATAAATTATAATTATACTTTATAATGTTTTTATTTCCATTGAATTTACTATTTGTTAATATTTCATACTATTATTTAGGTATTCAGGTGACAGACTATATTTTGCTCATCTTAATTTACATATTTTTTTTTCTTTGTCGGTCATTTGTATTATTTAACATAATCTAGTTTTATATACATATGTATATATATATATTATAAAAATGAAAAAGGAACGTTACTGTTCATGTGGTTTAACGAATTTCGACGAAATTTTGAAATTTGGTATATAGTCATTATGAACTTTGTACAAACTATTGACTAAGTATCATAGCAAGCCTGAATTTCACATTTTGAGATTTTGGCTGTAAGGATTATTTTGTCGGGATTTTGAATTTTCGGAATTTTGGGTTTCGGGATTTTTGGTGCCACTCTAAACCTATACGAAGCATGGGTAAAGTATTGTAATCGGTCTCGCGGCAAGCGCGAATTCAAAGGGTCCTCAGGTAAAGACTACGGAAGCCATGGTCTCAATTAAAGTCCCAAATTGTAGTATTCAATTAGGTTGAATTTTAGCATGTGACGGTTTTGCCAAAAATTACATGGGGTCTCGTCGAGAGGCCAAAAAGAGCGATTTTTTCATTTAGTGCGTGCGGATGGATGTATGGATGGATGGATGTTATCGTTTTTTTGGCCCACGATTTTTTCGACACCGTTCCTCCGATTGAAATAAAATTGAAAACCTACCATTCTTTTAACAAAATGAAGTGGTGATTAGTTTTGGTACATATCGGCCCACAAACATTAGTACTTTATTTCAGTACTTTTTAGTTTTTTCTAAATATCTTGAAAATGACAACCAATTTTAATGAAATTTAATATCCTAATTAAGTACCTTGGGGACCATAAAAAAGGTTAAATAAAGATTTTAGTAAAATTATATTTTAAAGTACTTTACTCTAGAGTAAGATAGTACTTTTTTAAATTCTTTAAAATTTATTCATTTGACCCTTTTAATATAGCTCATTTAACCTTACTTAAGTAAGAGTGGATAGACTTCTCTCTGTGAAATGCTAAAAATTTGGGAGGAAAGTTTATAAGTAACCATAGCAATTGCGTTGTTTTCTTATCCGTTACCTTTGCTGAAGACATAGAGGAATAGACTTAAAATCAAAAATAGTGATTGATTCTCATCTAGTACTTGAGGAATAACAATTCTACATTGGATTTTTGACGTTTCGGTTATTATTGGTAGCCATTACTGAAGACATAGAGGAATCAAATTAAAATCAAAAATAGTGATTGATTCTGATGTAATACTTGAGGAATAACCATTCTATATTGGATTTTGACGTTTCGGCTTTATTGGTAACCATTGCTGAAGACATGGAGGAATCGTCTTAAAATCAAAAATAACGATCGATTCTCATCTAATACTAGAGGAATAACTTTATTGCATTTCATTTTTGATGTTTTGAAAATTAATGACAACCTCTACTAAAACGTGGAAGAATCGACATAAAATCAAAAAGACTAAATTCTTTTATGGTAAACAGCTCAAGCTTATTGTCGGAGCAATTTTAAATTAGGATTATTCAAATTCAAAATTTTTAAATTCTTAATCAGTTTCAAAATGGAATATATTTAATTAAAATTCAAAAATACCACTTCTTAATTTGGAATTGAGTATTTGCATTTTGAAATTGTTTTGCTTCAATTTTTAAAGTTGAAAAAGTAACACACTCTATGATAAAATTCTAGTGACGATAGGTACTATTGCAGAATTACTTTGTGTGAATTGTTGGGTAGTCGATTTGGAAGGTCTTTTCTGCAATATTGCATTATAATTCTTATTCATTACTTCAAAATAGTATAGAAGAAATAGAGTATGCTAATACTTGAGAGTACATGGATTGGAGGAAGATAAGGAACATTCGAGGGGGTTGGAGGAAAAGGTGGTAACTATCCTTAAAAATAAAATAAATAATGATATTAATATATATATATATATAAAATATATATATATATTGTAAGTGGACTACTAGTCCGTAAAATTATCTAAACAAATAAATAAATATAGAACATTTTAATTTTATAAGGCGAATTGGACGCCCCTCAGAGAATAAAACTAGACCAGTTTTAATATCGATGCTAGCATTAAGGATCAAAAATGTTATCCTAAAGAATAAAAATAAATTAAAAAGTACAAAATATTATATTACGGAAGATATTCAATTAAAAATAAAAGAATTGATACCTAAATTAATTAAGGCTAGAGAAGAGGGAAAATTTGCCATAATTAGATACGATAAACTTATTATAAGAGAAAATCAAAATAATTTGAAGGATAATAGGAACTCTAAAAAAAGACCTCTAGGAGAAATAAATTCCCCAAATAATGATAATTCCAATCCTGGTATCGTTGATAATAGAAGTAGTTTAAATGATAATAATAGTGAAAATACTAGAAATAAAGGAAAGAAAATAAAAATAAATGATGGAAAAATCACATTTTTTCAAAATAAAAGTGAATCTCTTGGTGACTTGAGAGGACTTGTTGAAAGAAAGGATAAGTAGGATAAGTACGGTGGAACTCGGACCTTGGAACATACAAAAAAAATACAAACTCGCAATCTCGACTCCTGCCCAGTAAGTCTGGTCAACTCGGGTATAAATGACCACAACCTCCCAAATGATACAATAAATTCAATAAATTCAATTAATTCAAAAAATTTAATTAACTCAATTAATTCAACGAATCCGATTAATTCAAATAATTTTATAATATTATATATTGTCCAGGTTTCACACCCGTACATGGCTATGCTCCATACATATGTCTTCAATAGCAACTTCCTGTTTGCTAAGCTGATTGAGGAGGAGCATAGTAGTTTTTGTTTTGAATTAAACCCCATTTTTGCTTGGGCAATTCTTGATTTAATTTCGTTTTTGCTCCTCCCATCCCATGTTATTTTACTTCCTAGGTAGCGGAATTCCTTAACTCCTTCTAGGCTTTCTTGGTTAATTTTGATGCATTCCTGTCTCGTTTGTTCTTTTTTTGTACATACTAGGACCTTGGTTTTATTCTTGGCTAATTTAACTTGGCTACACACTAGATTTCACTACTTTTTCAAACTTGCCCTGTTTTTTCACAGAATGTTTTGGTTGAGATTTCTCTTCTTTTTGTAATCTATGAAGCTTCATTTTAGCTCCTGAACAAAAGCTATGATGCTGAAGATTCATTAACTCATTAATTACTTCCCAGGATGTACACAATAAGTGAAAGAGGTACGAAAATAAAAAAACGTAACTACTAAAGACATCCTACTACATTAGGGGTGGCCAACATTTTCAGCAGGCGGGCCAAATTTCAGGAATAATAGTTCCTGTCAAACCACGCGCCTATTTGGTTTTTTACTTTACCATAAAGTGTTGCTTACAGCCATCCGTTCACATAATTATGGCAGTCACCGAGAATTTTAATTTATTCGAAAATCATTTGAATTCAAAATCACAATTCAAATAACGCGCGATAACTTCTGTCAGAGTACTAATCATTAATTTATCGAAAAATTCACCTTTATGACCGTAATAACACCGAAAAGGTTTTATAAATAATAGTTTTAATTTAAATTAATTCAATTCAACCCTTTTTAAAGAAGGGAAACATCAAATAATATCTTATAAATTGATCAGAGATCAGTAGGTTGCCATTACTTTCCACTACAGCGATATAATCTGCACGTCTATCTCTGAACTCGTATTATATTCATACGTTGGTTATATATATTTTTCGGGCCTAATCGGTATGTGGTTATTTTATTAATTATTTATCTTAATTCAATTTATTTTCTTAAATAAACAGATTTAACTGATAACATTTTTTATCTCCATTTGTTTTTGTGCTAATCGAAGCGCCCTCGCAGAATCACCCATAGATGTAACTACATTTTCTTTAATTCGACGTCTAAACTAACTGCGAATTAACCGATTGGATCAGATGTCTTTGTGACTGATACCAGCTGGCAACCATTTGCATTTGGATTCAGTTCTGATATGAAATCTTTGTTTTCTATTTATTTAATTATATTATTATAATTAACATTTAATTTTTATATATATTGGTTAGTGCCAGCGGGATAAAAAAAATATTTTACAAACCCCTGCATTAATTTTCTCCCCCTCTATTTATGTTAACAAATAATCATTAAACCTTTATTACAAATAATTCTCTTTTAAGGTTTAATATACAATATTGTAATACGTATTTATAATTATAATTTGTACGCCTTCAGGCTATTTATATCTTCTTTGTTTTACTTTAATATACCTATTTGTATAGTCGTGTCTATCTTAAATTTCCTGGAATAATATCTATAAGGATATTAATTTCACAGGGCATCCAAGCATTATTTAACTGATTTAAATAATTTATCTAAGTACTAATAAATTCTTTATTAAGTATATATTAATTAAATATAAATATCGATATAGTTGTCTTTTGTCTCAATACATTAACACTATTGATCTATTTATATCATTTCTTATAGTACAAATTACTATAAGCCCTGTTTACAGTCCCAGGGAATATACAACATTAAAGTAAACCTATGGATAAATTTTAATTCGATTCTTTTTCAAATAACAGACGGTCCGCAACATACAGGGTATGGTCAAGTATTATAATCGTGCATGAAAAAAGTGGTTTTTTCCTTCTTTTTTTCGAAATATCTCAAAAACGGCTGAAACTATTTTGATTAAAAAAATTGAGTGAAACCATGGCATTTCTGTTAAAAAAAAGCCCTAATAAGTGAACATCGAAATTTTTTTATTTTTCGAGATAATAATTGTTTTGTCAAAATGTCTGTTAGTTAGTTAGTCTGTGCGTTACCAAATTTTGTGGACGAGCTAGCTCCAAAACTAGTGTGAATATCAAAACCAAATTTCACACGTAGTTTTGGTCCATTGAGATTAAGAACTGATTAGATTTTGGTGCATATCGACAAAAAATTAAGGGGGGGGGGGGGTTAAAATTTACATTTTTAGATTATTTTGGGCCCACTGATAATGTACTCTTTATACAAAATTTGGTTGACTTGGGTACAAGGGCCTATATTTTCATTTTTTTGACCCTACACCCCCCTCCCCAGTGGGATCCCAGAAGTCTAAATATGAAAAAACTAACCGCCCAAAATATGTGGGGGAGGGGGGTGTAGGGTCAAAAAATGAAAATATAGGCCCTTGTACCAAAATCAACCAAATTTTGTATAAAGAGTACATTATCAGTGGGCCCACAGTAATCTAAAAATGCAAAAACTAACCCCTCACCCCTACATGATTATAAATAATTTTATTAAATATTAAATATAAGTGAGGGGCAAGGTTGTATGGTAAAATCAAGTGGATGGCCACATCAGAACACGTCAGCTTATTTTTTGGGCAATTAAAGCAAGCAAGCGTTCTACAGTTGTGACCACATCGTGGCTTCCCAGCAGGTGAGATCATGGTCAAACACTTGCCTGGTCTATTGTAAAGTGAAAAAAAAAAATAGTTATATTTATTTTTTTGAAAAAAAAATAAAACATAACTAATGAGAATAAAACATATTAATTAGACAATTTAAAAATATTTGAAAGTGAGACGTCTGACAGAGCTAAGTGAATCAAAATTGATCTCGACTGATGATGTCGCTACACGCAAACAGTTTTCTAAATTAACATCAGTAATTCGTGTTCTCACTTGTGATTTAATGTGCTTCATACAAAACTGGTGGAAGAATATATACTAGTCCAGTGGTTCCTAATCAAGGGGTATTTACCCCCATGAGGGTAAAGTAGCTACTTAAAGGAGGTAATCAGAATAATTAATATAATATATGTTGAAGGTAACGGATTCAATTTTTCGCTACGGGGGGGGGGGGGGGGGCGAGGATGGCTCACGGCCGGCCGGTGCGGTGGCTCACTCATTTGAGGTTTGTCTAGACATAGACTTATTATATAATATTTTTTTTCTCAAACAGAGACAATTTCGAGTATTTGTTCGAAATAAAAAACAACAACTTCTATATGATTTTACAAATAGAAAATTATATTCAGCAAAGTATTTATGATTCAAAAAGTTGGTTCTCAAAGAAAAACAGTAAAAATGATTTCATACGATCGAGGAAAATAACTTCAATGAGCGCGGATATAATCATTTCATTTTCTTTAGAGCTAAAGTGTATTTCAAGAATGCCAGATACAAGTTCAAACGTCTTTCAGACTATTAGAGATTAATTTCTTAATTTCTATTATTCTAGGAATGGCCTTTTGTACTCGAACCAAAACGATACCTACTCGTTATATATAGAGAGAGAGAGAGAATATTCAATTGGACTTTATTAAAATTCAGACAAAAATATTCAAAAGAAATTACTTGTTGCTGCTCTAACCAGCGCAGCGTAGCGAGTCTTGAAAAAGTTTTTACATTTTCTTCTATTTTTTTGTATTTTTAATCGCGTCTAGAAATTCACTAAAATTTAGTTCACAATTAAATTTTCCGTGCCAGCACTTGATAATTTTTTCCAAAAAAAACTGACCTGGACACCTGAACTATACCTTCAAACCGGCACAGCCTGGGTCAAACAGAGTCGTATGTTAATCCTATCTAAATATCAGTGTTGTTCACATATGCAGAAGGAAATAATCTGAGCTAAAGCCGGCCGTCAGATCAGGCTTTGAAAAATATTATATGAACGTAACTTTATTTGAAATTACAATGAATTAATATGACTTGATTTTCATTTAATATTTACCTTTATATTATAAAAATAATTTGTATAAGAAAAGGAAACTTTTTCTAGTTCTCAAAATACATGTATATTTGTTTTTATTTTCATAGGATTAGCTAAATTTTATATTTATAAATATATAGTAGGTAATCATACCATCAAATTTCTACAAATCCAAACTGAAAGAACATTGAAGAATTTTACTAGAAACAAATGGAAAAGAATCAATAATCTTAATAAATTTTTAGTTATATTTTCTCATTATATATATTGTTTTACAAGGGGTAAAGACAAATGGCTTGCTTGGTCACAAGGGTAATGAAACTGAAAAAGCTAGAAACCACTGTACTAGTCAGATATTCAGCGCCTGGCAACGCAACCCGCAATGCGGGGCGTTCTAATTGAATGCATAACCTTCATTTTATAGACGCGGCACTGAATTATTTCAATCATAGGCTTGCTTAATTTTGTCAAAAACACACCTACATGTCTTTCTCTATCTTTTAGCCAGCCGTGAAACCAACCAAAAATTAGAGAAAAACTTTTTCAAGACTCCGAATGCCAACCAATCTGAGTCGAATAAATAATAAACTTATATATGACAATTTGTAGTTAAGAATTATATCTGGCTTTGTGATTTAACACGAATACTTTTGAAGCATCGGACCTCCCCTATATATATATATGTAAATTTGAAATTAGAGCCAAAATGACAACGCACGGAGCGCCCCCCGAAGGAGACGTGGAATCAAGAAGAAACAATTATAACCCTAACATGTATCAATGACATCACTTTAATATTGCATTATATAGAGAACGATATATATATATATATAAATTGTAACTAAAATATATTAAACAGAAGATATTATTCTAAATTATATTTTAGAGTAGCTAAAGGACTTTGAATTTTGATTCTACTTTTTAGGTAAACTAATCATGTTCATTTTAACACTCAATATTCATTTGTAAATAATCTATTTTAAACAATAAATCTACTTTTTAGCTGAATCAATTTTTACTTACCTTTCAAGACCCAAAGGGAAATATAACCTTATTACAAATCAAAATTCACTCCTGCAAGATGACAACAAAGGTTATAATCCACTTGGAGAAAATTAAACAGGATGGCATTTCTGTTTACTCCATCAAAGCAACGGAGGATCAAACAACTTATAAATTTCCTAAAGAATTCAGAGACGAAAAATGTCATCAAGAAATATTAGCCTTAAGTGCATCTAAAGCAGCAATCAAAGGTATGTCGAAGATTGGAAATTTTAGAAACATAAAGTTAACATGGACGACGGAAATAAAATCATTATATATGGATGAAGTTGAAAACTTCATTTTCAATGACTGTTTATTGGAAGAAGTAAATAATGAATCCATTAACACGCCCAAACATAGTGAGATAGAAGTCGATGAAAATATTAATGCACTACATAACATAGAAAAAAAGTTTAATTTAGAAATATTCTATGGGAATGATCAAAATGCAAATGAATGGATAAATTCTTTTGAAAAAGAATGTATTAGACACAATATAGTAAATCATAGATTAAAAATACAAGCGTTAAGATATTTCTTAAATGGAACGCCTAAAAATTGGTACCTATAAATATGAACATATAAAAGGCTCATTTGTAGACTATGCAATTAAAAAAGAAAGATTGAGGCTGACCCTGAAATGGCAGAAAAAACAAAAATAAATCATATAGTAATTGGATTACCAATTAAGATTCAAAATCAATTGGAAAAATTAGAAATAATAAATCAGATTATTTATAAAGCTTTTTACAGAAATTGGATTCAGAGAATTTCTATATAAATAAAACAAATGTAAAAGAAAACTCACATTCTTTAGAAAAAAGAAATACTGATTATAAATATAATAAGCAAATAGAAAAAAAACCTTGCTTCAAATGCGAAAAATTAGGAAAGCCAAATAGGTATCACCCAATAAATCTACGCTTTAAAAAAAAAGATATGCTGAAATTTCAGAAACATTATTAAATGAAAATATTATTGAAAATAAAACAGAAAAGGGAGAAGAAAAAAACTAAATAGGCCTCACAGATTTATAGCATTGATAAATTTAACAATTAAGATCGACAAAAATAAAGAAGTCAAGGCGGTCTATGATACTGGATCAAATATACCCCTGGCAAACAGTAAATTAATTGATGAACTAAAGAAAAATATAGAAAAAGATAAAATATTTTTCAAAACTCTCAACGGTATAAATCATGTGAATGGGCAAACAAAATTAGAATTACAAATAGGTAATATAACAGATTCATTGAATCTATATGTAATTAAGAATGATAATTTTTCATATGATTTATTATTGGGGCTAGATGCCATTAAAAAATTCAAGTTAATACAAGACGAGAATTTACAAATATTACAAAAAAACGTTTCTAAGAATAATAAAATTACATTAAATAAAGAGATGATAGAAGATAAAAATTTAGATAAAAACTTAAATAAAAAAGAAAATGAAATAGTTTTATACATAGACAATGAAAATAGTAAAAAAAAGATAAAGATATTGATATCATATATTGGGAAAACTGCAACAATGAAATAGAGAAAGACTATGAATTGTGTAATATATACTTTAACGAATACATAGAATTAAAAGAATATGAAACTTATTTGAATCATTTAAATAAAGATAATAAAAAAAAAGATTATGAATATATTAGAAAAGAATAAATCAGCATTTGGCAAAGATAAATATGATGTCGAAAGAGTAAAAAATGCAGAAGCTAAAATAAGATTAAAAGAATATAAATACGTATACAAAAAACCTTATAGGTGTTCAATTTCCGACCAAAAAGAAATTGATGCTCAAGTAGAAAAACTTTTGCAATCGTTATTAATTGAGGAATCAAGTTCGCCATTTGCAGCACCTGTCACCATGGTTTTCAAAAAGGATGAGGGTAGTAAAACCCGTTTTTGTGTTGACTATCGAGGTATAAACTCCTTATTGGTGCCAGAGATACATCCCTTTCCACGTATAGAAGATATCATTGTCAAAGCTGGAAACTGTAACTGGTTCTCAGCGTTTGACATAAATTCTGCGTTTTTGGTCAATTCCGATCAGAGATAAAGACAAGAAAAAGCTTGGTTTTATTACTTAAAGCGGCCACTACCAATGGAATGTTTTGCCGTTTGGATTAAAATTGTCAAGTAGTGTTTTTCAAAGGATTCTGGCAAATTGTATTAGGAGAAACAACATAAGTAACTTTTGTATAAATTATGATATCCTGGTATTCTCAGAAACATTTGAAGAGCACCTAAGGCATATTCAAATGATAATTGAAACAATGAAGAGAGAAGGTTTAAAATTGAAATTGTCTAAATGCAATTTGGCAAAAAATTCAGTAAAATACCTAGGGCATATTATTGAAAGAAGCAAATTAAGACCATATAATGATAACTTAATATCAATTAAAAAGTTTGAACAACCAAAAAATAAAAAGAACGTAAGACAATTTTTAGGAAAAATAAACTTTTACCACAGATATATAGAAAATTCAGTGAAGTTGTTAGAGCCACTTCACAGACTTCTTAGGAAAGATATAAAATTTGAATGGGACAATGATTGCAAAATAGCATTCGATAAAGTCAAGGGACTCCTTTGCTCCAGTCCTATTCTTTTAATTTATAATCCAGAAAAGGAGGTCTTCATATATAAAGATGCATCAGGGGAGGGGCTTCGGGCTGTGTTAAAACAAGCAGACTATGAAGGATTTCCCCACCCGGTGGCCTACTTCTCGAAAAAGCTAAATCCGACACAAAAAAAAGGAAAGCGATATTTTTGGAATGTCTGGCCATTAAAGAAGCCATTGTCTACTGGCAACACTGGCTGCTCGATCCAAACTTTACTGTAATCACAGACCACAAGCCGCTGGAAAGTCTGAAGGTAAAGGCCAGAACGGATGAACCATTGGGGGACCTAATTTTCTATCTTTCACAATACTCGTTCAAAATCATATACGAGCCAGGAAAAACGAACCTAGAGGCAGATGCTCTATCAAGAAATCCGGTGCTAGAAAGTTTCGAAAATGAAGAAGATGTACTGAAAGTAGTAAACATGGTTACAATGGAGGATGTCGTAAATGATCAAATCCGAAATAAAAATGAATTGAAACTTCGAAGAATATAATAAAGAAAGGAAATATATGTTTTAAAAACCTAAATAAAAGAACAAGGATGTATGTTTCGGAAATGTTTGGAGAAAAATTAATAAATAAAATCCACTAATACTATGGACATATTGGAATGCAGCACTTGTTAAATAATATAAGACCGCAATACTATTTTAAGAATATGGACGCCATGGTAGAAAGGTTTTGTAAACGATGCAATGACTGCATCGAAGGCAAATCCAGAAGAGGCAGGATGTTAGGAAATCCCTCGCAACTAGGCCCGGCGACCAGGCCGTATCAAATAATGTCAATTGACACAATCGGAGGTTTTACAGGGTACAACTCTACAAAAAAATACATGCACATTTTAGTGGATCACTTCACAAGATTTGTTTTTGCTGCAACATTCATGACACAAACAGCCAAAGATTTCATAAAATTAATAGAACCCATCACAAAAATGAACAAAATAAGACACATTGCTCGGAGATCAGCACGCGGGAATAAACTCTAGAGAATTCAAAGAATATTTAAAAGAAAAGAACATAAAAATGATATTCACGTGTACTGAATGCCCAGAATCAAATGGGCTAAATGAAAGGCTAAATCAATCTTTAACGAACAGATTAAGAGTGAAGTTAAACAGTGAGAAGAATAAAAAAAGATCATGGGCAATAACAGCACAGGAATGTAGAAAAGAATACAACAAAACAACACACTCCATAACAAGATTTCCACCAGCATACCTACTCCGAGGAGAAAGATCGGAGATCGTTCCGGAAAGTATGCAGGCAGAAGAAAACTTAGAAGAAAACAAAAAAAGGGCACTGGAAAACTCTATAAAAAATTTCGAGGTCAATGCAAAAAGATTGAGCAAAAACAGAAAAGAACATACGTTTAAGAAGAATGATTTGGTATATATAGAAATGGGAAACAAGTTAAACAGAAGAAAACTAGACAAAATAAGGAGAGGTCCGTACAAAGTAATTCAAAGAATTTCAAATTCAGTTTACGAAGTAAACCTGGCAAAAAGAGGTAAAAACGCCACACTATTTCATATCAAGAAATTGCTTCCCTATCTCCGCAGTTCGGAAGAAAACCCGGGGGGAGGGGGGTGTAAATTTGAAATTAGAGCCAAAATAACAACGCACGGAGCGCCCCCCGAAGGAGACGTGGAATCAAGAAGAAACAATTATAACCTTAACATGTATCAATGACATCACTTTAATATTGCATTATATAGAGAACGATATATATAAAAATTGTAACTAAAATATATTAAACAGAAGATATTATTCTAAATTATATTTTAGAGTAACTAAAGGACTATGAATTTTGATTCTACTTTTTACGTAAACTAATCATGTTCATTTTAACACTCAATATTCATTTGTAAATAATCTATTTTAAACAATAAATCTACTTTTTAGCTAAATCAATTTTTACTTACCTTTCAAGACCCAAAGGGAAATATAACATTATTACATATATATATAAACATCTTTTATAAAAAACAATCCAAAACACGTTTATTCAAAGTCAAACGTTTCGGGAGAATTTCTCCCTTTTTCAATGACAAAATTTTTTTCAAAAAAAGAATAAATTGCAATGGATCGTTGCTAAACTTTATCCAAATTCATTTGAAATATTAATATTATTTATTCCTTTATTATTAATCAGATATCAATTGCAATTTGCAGTTCATCTTTACTTTAATTTAAAAATAATGATCGATTCTCATTTAACAGTCGAGGAATAACCATTCTACATTCGATTTTTTGCATTTCGGTTATTATTGGTAACTATTGGTGAAGACATGGAGGAATCGACTTAAAATCAAAAATAGCGATCGATTCTCATCTAATGTTTGAGGAATAATAATTCTACATTAGATTTTTGATCCTTCGATTATTATTGGTAACCATTGCTGAAGACATGGAAGAATCAACTTAAAATTAAAAATAACGATCGATTCTTATCTAATACTAGAGGAATAACGTTATTCTATTCCATTTTTGATGTTTTGACTATTAATGGCAACCTCTACTGAAAACGTGGAAGAATCGACTTAAAATCAAAAAGACTAAATTATTTTATGGAAAACAACTCAAGCTTGAGTTGTTTACCAAAAATTAGTCTAGTCTTTTTGATTTTAAGTCGATTCCTCCACGTTATGAAGGGGGGGGGGGGGCAGACTCGAATATTAAATTTTAGACTCCTTTAGTCAAAATTTTATAGTTAGTAACGATTTTTTATTTCAGAGTAAACATTTTTTTAATGCAATCGACTGCAAGAAGGGGCTTACCAGGAAGAAGCGGCCTCTATAAATCTCGAATGATTCCTGCATTACCGAAGGATAGATAACATTAGATATAATTTGTAATTTTATTTAAAATATAGATACATATATAATTTAGAAAAACTAAAATTATATATATCTATATGAGTTTGTACATTTGAAGATGAATTTGACCATTTTTTTATTATTTCTAAAAGAAAACTAGGACTCCATAAAAACCATACCAGACATCTATCGAGCTGCCACAGAAATGTCTTCCACATTTTAGAATGTTGAAATATTACTGAAATTTTTTTAACAATTCCTTTATCTAATACGTCCGGAGAAAGATCGGTTTTTGTTTTTAAGCATGCAAAAAATTATTTACTTCAGTACTACTATGGGAGAAGAAAGATTAAATAATACGGCCATTCTGTAGAGCAGGAAATTTTAATCCGAAGTGACATTGCCAAAATAATTGACGAATTTTCAATATTCATGTAAAAATATGCTTTTTAATATATAATAAATATATTTAATACGTTATAGTATAAAATTGTTGATTACTTTCCATTTTTACTTTATTCAATGCGAAAAGCATGGGTAAAAAATCCCATGGAGAATTGTTATTCCTCAAGTGTTAGTTGAGAATCGATGACTATTTTTGAATTTAAATCAACATGGACTGCAAATAGCCAGTGATATCTGAGTAATAATAAAGAAAAAAACGTATTAATATTTCAAATGACTTTGGATAAAATTTAGCAAGGATTCGTTGTAGTTTATTTACTTTATATTAATATCTTGGTGCTCTCAGGTCTTCGTTCTTTATGGATCCCAATAACTGATACTCCTTATTCTTATTTCCTTTATGTCTTCTAATCTTTCTCTACTTTATTTTTCTCTTCTTCCCCTTCAAAATTTCTGTATTGGTGAACTCTTTTGCCAACTTTGTAAAATATTGTTGCTAAATTGTGTATAAACACAAGGTGGGACCTAAGATCCTATGTTGGTATACTTTGTGAAATAAATAAATATCTTATTGAGAGTTTGATTGAAACTTTTTTTTTCGAAATTGAGTTTGAGGGCCCCAACATTTTTCCCGCTTAGGGTTCTCATTTGACTTGATCCGCCTCTGATTCACATTAGTTTTTGAGTTAGGGCATACACAACATTTGACAACATACTATCGTGCCAACAGACATTTTGACAAAATATTGAAAATCTCATAAAATATAATTTTTTTAATGTTCATGTAAGTATTCTTTAGGTGTTTTTTTTGTAGACCAAAACGCCATGGTTTCGTTCAATTTTTTAATAATCAAAATAATTTCAGCAGTTTTTGAGATATTTTGAAAAGAAAACAAGCAAAAAACAACAAGACTTTTTTCATGCACGATTACAATACTTGACCATATCTGTATGAGAGAGTAAAAATAATAGAGATGACCTTTATATTAAAGTGAAAAATGTATTTTCAAGAAATCAGAACAAATAAAACTTATTTTTAAAACTTCATTTTTTTCTTAAAAATATAATATAATATTTAAAAAAATAAAACAAAAATATATAAAAAGAACTTAATAAATAGTATAAATTATAGTGAAATATTAAAAGAAATAAATATCTTAAAGTAGTCAAAATATAAATGTAATAATTAATTGATACAAGTAAATAAGCGAATTCTGGTTAGATCAAATCTAAAATCACCATTTCTAAAATAACATAATTTTTGTTCATTGAATTTTATTTTAATTAAATTTTAAACTAAAGGATTCACAAACTCTAGAATTCATCTTTGGTTTCTATTGTAAAAAACAACAAATTTTTTGAACATATTGATTACTGAACACCTTTAATATATAGAAAATACAGGGCTCGAATTGGGCTGGTGCAAAACTCAAAGGTACTCTGCCTCGATTAATTAACAAAAATATTGATCTAGTTCGTGAAAATATAACTTTTGCTATGATTTATTACTAAACTAAGCTTCTTTGTGCTCAATGTAACTTAGTTTTTATATTTTTTAAAACAAAGATCTATTTTTTGTCAATTTGTTTGTTGTTTTTTGTTAAGAAATTCTATGAGATTTCCGGGTGGTAAAATTTTCCATTTCGAGTCTTGATGAAATAGATGATTTAAAATTAACAGAAATATTGAATTATTTTATTTAATTGGTAATTTATAAAAGAAATTATTGAAATGACTGAGTCAAAAAACTAATTTATCAAATAAAAGAAAAAAAAATTCCCGAATAATATTGGGGCCTTTTGGGGACCACCTCATTGTAAAAACAAATCAGAATTACTTAGAGCAGTGATTCTCAACCTTTTCTTTGTTGCGGCACACTTGTAACAATTTCAAAATTTGACGGCACACTAACAATAATTTAAAAGAATTTTACTTTTACCTATAATACCCTGTGTTAATGTGTAAAATAGTTTATGATAATAATTTTCAATGTAAAATAAAATAATATGTACTACAAAGACAACATGATGATTTAAGTGATAATTATAAATTAATTATAAAAATACATTTAAGGCGAAATTTGAGCTTGATGATTTTTGATAATTTCGTTTATATTTGGTAGTAAAAATGATAATGCCACTCTCATTTTTAACCGACTTCAAAAAAGGAGGAGGTTCTCAATTCGACTGAATTTTGTCATCTACATTTAAAAGTCTCGATTTTTTTTTCGTTTTTATATTGTTTAATGCTGAAAATCCGAATTCGCACAAATAAGATGTAAGAAATTGTAATAATATTTTTAAATCTTTTTTGGCTATTATGTGATAATCATATCTAATGTTAATCCAAAATGAATTAATTGACTCTTCCGAATGTTTTGAAATTAAATCTCGATTATTATAAAACGAAAAAAAATTTCATTATTGCATTTCTGAAATTTGGCGGCACACTTCAAGAATTTGGCGGCACACAAAAATGCCGCGGCACAGTGGTTGAGATCCACTGACTTAAAGTATCGTAATATTGAGGTAGAGAATTTTTTTCTGTTGTGTTAATTACCTGAGACTTCAATCAAGAAATTTTGTTTTTTTACAGTCTTCAAAATTCTAGCAATCATCAAATTTTGTTTCTTTCGTGAAAATATATTTTTAATGGTAACTCAAAAGTAAAGAGCAAATAAAAAACATGTATTTTAAAATTGTTATACATGATAGAGGAAATAATTGAAAATATTTTTTTTGCCGAGATTAGCGGAGATGTTGATTCATAAGAGAAATCAAAGAGGTTGTCCTCTGCTTGGAGAAAATAAGCATCTCTCTCTCTCTATATATATTATACTATAGTTTCAAAGATTTGACCCTCATCATCAGTTTTTTAATTAAAAATATTTCATCTGTTATTACTTATGGGGTCAATTACCCAAATGGATATAAAAAATTTGTTTTATTGTAATAGTAATCGCTTATGTAGCTGGTTTGCTTTAACAACAAAACTAATCTTCTCAACTGAATTATTTGAATCAAGTAGAGGAGAACCGTATTGATTTCTCTTTATGGATAGAGTATGGTTTCATATTTAAATAAATCAGTTAAAGTTTTCACTTCCAATTTTCGAAATTCATCTCAACGTTTCTTATATTTTTAACCGACTTTTAAAAAAAGAGGAAGTTATATCTGAAACATATTCTCGGAAAATTTTATATGTCAAGAAAAATGGGCTATAAAATTTCCTAAGAGTATGTATCAGGGAAAAGAAACGGGGAGATGAATTTCAAAATTGAAAGTGATTGTCTTAAATGATTTTATTATATTAAGAATAATCTTGTACGGTATTTTTCGTAAGCTATTCTTCTTTAGCCAGAACTATATTATTTTAAAAATAAATTCTTTACGCGAGTATTCTCAGCAATTATTTTTTCTTTCCAAAAGTTTATATGAGACAATAAATATAATTAAATAAACCAAAAATACATAGAATATCTACTTATAAGGTTTTCGTATTAAATATTTCTAAAGGTGCCTGTACACCTGTAGACTTGTTCGAACGGTAGCCATAAATAAACAGACAACAACATAACACAGAGGTATAAACATAAAAAAAGAATAATTAAAGGGGCCTAGCTAGACAACCCTAAAATCTACAATCAAGCTGAATAGGGCAGCTAGCTTAATTTAATTTTGTTCTTTCTGTAATTGCTAGAAATGAGATATTGGAGTTGAGAAAACACATTTAGATAAAACAGATGATTTTAAGATGTTTTGTGTAAAGTAAGTTTTAAAATAATATTCATATAAAATCAACCAAAGTCAAGGCTAGTTAGATTTTTCTTTACATTGTACACTGTAGTAGGCACACAGTAGGTATACAGCCTAGTTAGATTTTTCTTTACAGTGTACAACTTTAATATTATCTTTTCTTCTTCATTAATATTTACGAGTAAAATCACAGTCAAATTTATTTTAAAATAGACTCAATAAGCTGATATGAAACAATATTGAAATTTAATTTCTCTACTATATTTATTTTATGCCTAAATTATCACATCAGCCTCTACCAAAATCACCATAATAACTCCTTATTTTAAAATCACCCATACAAAATCATAAGTTTTCAAATTTTCTTTGCCCCTGCACAATATGAGCCGTTTATTTTGAAAGTGGCCTAACTCCAATTTTGAAAAAAATGAGTTAATGACAAATTTAGCTAGACATAAATGTCTTCTTTTCAAATTTATAATATCATAGCCAACGGAGTACAAAATCATCATGAATTCGTCAAAATAAATACATCAAAATATATATAAATATATGTATTTATAAAAATATAAATACAAATATCTCAAATAATGGACTTAGGCCAGTTTCAAAATAAACGGCTCATATACTATATATAATGACTATTCCTTAATATGAGCAATTATCTTTTAAACATCAGTCAGATCAGAATAATGATAAATATTTTTGTTTTCTTCAAGTGTTTGATTCATGAAATTATGACTGAACGAAATATGTAGCCTCTGAACCGAGCACCGATCAAATTCCATTGTATCCGTGTGTAACGAGTCTCATTCACACTACCGAGCATGTACGGTGCTTGGCTCAAAGCGATATTAGGTTACGACAAAGCTCTATGATCTGACATAGCCTTGGGCGTCCGTAATCTACAAAAAATCTCTTCCCAAATTTCATGACTGAAAAATGTTATTTTCAAAAATAAATAATAATGTCAAGTTAAATTTTTCGCGAAATATCATATTTCGAGTACACAAGTAAAATGTTCGAACATAAAATTTATATCATTATTCTCTTTGAAAAATTAATTTCTCTAGAAATGTCACATTGTAAGAAATTAGTCAACTTTATTCTGTTCTTTAAATGACCTTTTATCTTTTGGAACATAAGTTCTCATATAAAATGATCCAAAGAGATACATGAAGTAGATTGCTTGACTAATTAGTAGGTAGGCAATGGTTTTGGGGTAGTTGCACTCGAAGAAGACAATTTGACATTGATGTAACATCACCATTCCAAATTGAACCTGTAAATGAAATATCAGAAATATTATTAAAAATAAATAATTAGAGGTGTAGATATTATTTAAACAGGTGAAGTAAAAATGTGGTACATTATATTTGGTAAGCCCGGGAGGCAGGAGAAGCTATTGGGGGAACAATTTCTATTTTCCATAAGAACAAAACATTTATTCTCCGTTAACTAGCGCTTCTGTCTTTCGGCAATTATTGAACTAATGAAATTTCAAAATTCATTTTTAGCCTGCTTATTTATTTATTTATTTTTTAATGCAATCGAATGCAAGAAGGGGCGCACCAGTAATGATGCAGCCCCTATGGATCTCGAAAGACCCTTGCATTACCGAAGAGAAGGGAAAGTTGATTAAGTGAGAGGGTGTAGACGTAGGTGTTTATGCACTCTGGTTTTGAAGGTTTGAAGATTATAAGTGCTGGGAAAGATGGTGGCTGGGAGATAGTTCCAGTTCCTTGATGTCATGGGGATATACGTATTGGCGAATGAAGTGGTCCGGCACTTTTCTAATTTTTCTGATTATTTATTTAATTCCTGTTCTTCTCTTGTCGTGTTTAGAGCTATTAAATACATACAATTTTTATGAAGTCTAGAAGAGTAATATTTTTTTAATAATAGTCAGGTGGTATATAATTGTATACCACCTGTTTTTTAAAGATAATGCTTTCTTATTAAAAAAAACAAAACAAAAAAAAAAACAATATTAGCTACTCACTAATTGTATCCGTGTAAGATATTTTTTCCACCAGAGATACTTTTGGTACTCGGGGCCCATTGCAGAGATCATGTAATACGTATACATGATAATATGTACGAATGTATTTACGAGTCCCAAAAATGTGCCGTGACCTCCTAAATAAGCAACAAATTACGTGAGCGATAAAAAATGATTATACCATATATTATTATGTAATGAACATTGAACATGCTCACAAACCTGCAAGAAACTTAGTTCCAATCCACCCGCAAATCGGCATCAAAGTGTGGTGATAAAGGTGGAGCCATGAAACATGATTATTTTTTTTACGAAGTACAAAAAAGATCTGGAAATTTAAAGGTTTTATTAGAATAGGTAATAACTTTATACATAATAGTAGACTTTTTAAAATCGTAATTGAAGCGAATAAGTTGTTAAATATTTTCGGTGAGGAATATTTATTTTGAAGGAGACAATAAAAGAGTGTGTCTTTTCTACTAGAATTATAAATCTTATTTATTTATAACGAGACTATAGTTTCGAGGGCTTTGCCCTCTTCATCAGTCTATTACAATTTCAATAGATAGATTGTAATAGACTGATGAAGAGGGCAAAGCCCTCGAAACTATAGTCTCGTTATAAATAAATAAAATTTATAATTCTAGCAGAAGACACACTCTTTTATTGACTCCTTCAATATATAAAAATTCTGCTACCCTCGGCACAAAAACTTTCAATTTAATATTTATTTTTTTCATTATAATGTTAAAGGAGTTAAGCACTAAGTTTAGTTTTTATTAGCATATTAGAATATTGAGAAATCGAATGTTTGACCCACTCTCTAATCACATAATAATATTAGTGCCTGGAGCACCGAGCGATGCTCGGTAACATTTTGCCCCTAAATAGCTTAATAACACCTAGAAATCTTTCATGTAAATGTCAACTTCCGGTGTTTCGATTTCAAGCAAAGACTTGCTGTACCCCTTTTAGCCTATATCGAGCTTAAGTTTCGAATTTCGTGGCTCTGAGATTTATGGTTGCGAAACGCAGGGGGTGGGGTACATTCTTACGTACGTAACCATCAACTTCCGGTACTTTTATTTTAGCCAAAATCTTGTGGTTCTTCTTGTAACCTCTAGATAGCTTAAGTTTCAAATTTCAAGCCTCTGTGACTTACCGAAGATGAGATATGAAAGATTAAACTATTTATTTTGCGACATGACTAATTTACACCTCCTTCCTTTATTTCAATCGGATTAAAATTCACACACGAGTAATAACTCATGAGACTTGATAAGTACACCAATTTTTAGCGAAATCGTTAGAGCCGTTATTGAGAACCCGATTCTAAATTTATGTTCATTGAGGTTTCCGCGGATGGGTTCTATGCCATTAGAGATTTTTCGGGTTTCTCCGCGTGGGTTTGAGAGTTTTTCTTAAGAGATTTCTCAAGAATTTTCCATGTGATTTCTTCTCTTAAGTTACTAGTCGTAGTTCGTATTCGAGGCATAGTTGCTTATTATTGAAGTAGTCTGAGGCACGAGTCGGCTTTCTTTGGAACCAGGGATTGTCAGTTTCTGGAGCCGGGGAGCCCTTATTATTATTATTTTGAAAATATTAATTTAAAAATTTTTCTTTCTAGCCGGAACCGAACCAGTGATATTGTGTTTTTACAGAATAGATGCATAATCGATGACTATCCGCTCGGCTATATATTTATATATATTTAAGTTTATTATTTTTTAATCTTTAAAAGTATTATATTTATTAGGTACTTATTTAATATTAAATTTATATATTAAATTTTTGTTTAAATAAATAAATAAAAATGAATAATGACAAAATGTATTATTTTATTTTATTTCATTAATAAATAGGTAATTATATAATACTGTTAATATCGTTTTCTTCTCCTATTTCACGTAACAAAAGTAGGTCATCTCAGCAATAAAAGCTGTAGGCCAAATTCAACCTTAGATGAGCAGCTCTCCTTTTTAAATTAAATATTTAAAGAAATATTCTTTTGAACTTAGCCATCAGTGACTTGAAAGACAATAAAATACGTCTAACCCTACAAAGTTATGTATTCAGTTAAATTCCAAAAATAGATGGAATGTTAATTCAACTTCTTAACCTGAATAATTAATATATAGAATGGAATTCCCATTTGTGTATCGTTTTATTTATTTTTTGTCTAATTTATAAAATTATTATTTTTATTATAATGGCTGGAAAACTGATCCCCGTACCTTATAGGGAACATTAAAATCGTGCCGTGTGAAATGATATTCCCGATTTCATTCATAGAAAACGATTTATTCAACACTTCCTTCAAGAATCTTCGAAAAATCGAAATATTCTTTGGTTTATCGACGCAACGAGTCTCGGCAAATAGCATAAGTTAGCGGTTCTCGTCAAAGAGTTTTCGTAGTACAACAACAGTACAATAACAGTGGTCCCCAACCCGTAAAATTCTGCGGACCACTCAGCCTGAAAGTGAATCAGTACGGACCCCCCCCCCCTATCAGTTGTAACCAAATTCAAAGGTGATTAAGTAAAACAGTTTTACACCATATTATTTATTATGACTATTAATTAGCATACAGTACAACTTAAATACAAACTATTTAATAAATTTTTGATAGAAAAAATACCAAATTCAAAGGTGATTAAGTAAAACAGTTTTACACCACATTATTTATTATGACTATTAATTAGCATACAGTACAACTTAAATACAAACTATTTAATAAATTTTTGATAGAAAAAATACAAACAATAAAATCGCGTAATATCAGTACACAGTAAGAGCTACTAAAAAGTATTGCAATGTTCTGCAAGACTCGCTGCTAAAGACTAGACATTTATTTTTTACAATGTAATAAAAGCTTTAAATTAGTAATAAATCTTGAGCAAGATGCGAGGTAGGTTTCACAAAAAAGAAATAAAAAAAAATTGAGTTTTGAATTTGATATATTTCGGGGGTGAGCCCATCATCAGGAGTCAAAGAAAACTGATTATACATTGGATAAATAATTTTACAAATAACAATTTTTTTTTTTTTTAATTTTTTGAAATGTATGTGGTGAGGGGAACCCCCGAAATATATCGAATTCAAAACTCAATTTTGTTTTATTTCTTTTTTGTGAAACCTACCTTCCATCTTGTTCAAATTTTATTATTATATTAAAATGTTTCACCTAGAACCAACACCTAACTCCTTAAAAGTTACTTTAAATTAGTTTTAAGTTTTTATTTTTTTAGAATAAGAGAAATGTTTTATTTTAATAAATTTATTAATAATTTGAGAGAATTTTTTTTTTTGCGGACCACTTGCGAGACTCACGGACTTCCCGTTGGGAACCCTGCACTAGAGGTAAGGGAGAGATCTCTAGTACTGCTTTTATCTCGTATTTAGATGTTCGCCTTGTCATTCTCTTAAAACAAAAAAATCATGCACGGTAGAAGTGAAACCATTGAGAGATTCCCCATCTTTTCCTCAACGATTAAAGTCGGATCAACTACTCACCAATGGAAACCTATAATTAGGTACCTGGGCTTTCGACTAGATAGACAATTGACTTGGTGACCACATCTAAATACAACAGCGTTGAACGGTCGCAACGCTATTCGAATGTTATGGCCCTTAATGAACAGGACTCTGTCCATTGACTACAAAATTTTACTTTTAAATACATTAGCATGCCACAATTAAATTTTAGATGTCCTCCCTGGCTTTGAAAAGCATCACCTTCAAATTTAAAACGCTCAGAATAATCGCCGAACCACCTCCATAATTATATATTATATCATTCGAACAGCTCTTTAGATTGATTGAACCATTAAAAATACATATAGAAAAATTCCAATTCTATTTAAGGAATCATGCGAATAATCTTCTCAAAAAAGCGCCATTTTAAAGAAGGAATAAATGAATGAATTAAATGTCAAGAAGATGTGTAAAAAGTGTAAATATTATTCTTGTATCATTTATTTTATCTCTCTTTTTTTAAATTATAATTATAATTTATAACCATTCTCATTTCGTAAATTCATATACATTTTATCATTAATTATTCAAAACGTGGATTTTTACAAAAAATTTCCCACAATGTAAATATGGACATGGGAAGGAAGTGTTGCTCGAAAACAAAATTAGTGTAAAAATAATAAATATGTAAATTTAAATTTGGAAAATAAAAACATTATGTTAAAAAAAAACTAGGATTTATAACCAATCGGGTTGATTATAATCTTGTAAAAAAATATAATTTCAGGGATTTCCCCAATTTAAAAATATACCTATACCTATATCTTAAAACAATAAATTAGATTCTCCTTTTATCTCTAATTTTATCTCTGTTGTGAATTTTGATCTTCTACGTAACTAGTCGAATAAAAATACAAATCTAGGGAATTATTGAATTTGAAAGAAATGTGTCTTACCGTATCCATTAGATCGACCAATTTCACAATTAGATAATACCAAACGAGACCTGCCATCTAAAAAAATAAAAAATTATTATAAAATAAAATATATCAGTAGGGGTTAGTTTGTTCGAGTGGGTAGAGTACTAGCTTACTGAACAAGAGTACAGGGTTCAAGACCGGCTCACTGCAAATATTTGACAGGCTATAATCTAACTCCTACACCAATTTACAAACACTCTTATACACATACATACACATACCTACATAAAATAATAAAATAATATCACATAGGACCTACTATATGGAGTTTTTTCTAGAAATCAAAATTCCAAAAGTCAGTGCTTAATTGGTTGCATTCCAGCAGGCGGAAAATAAAAATTTATCCCGTTAATGGAATTAAGGAATGCGATATTAGTACTATGTGAAATTTTATAAAAATTTAGAATGAAAGATATAAGGTGGGCTTCACAAAAATAAAATAAAATGTTTTTTAAACCTAAAACTATTAGTCCAACTTTAGGGGTAATAAGGGATCCATTTAAATTTTATTCACTCTTAAGCCATTTTATTCTTTTTGTATAACAAACAAACATACTTACTAGAGAAGGTCTTAAAATAAACGCTACAATAATTTTTGTTTTCTTTTACTCGTAGCCTAAAACCGATCATTAATGTTTGACTACAGCCTTTTCAGTAGGGTTGTCAAAAAATTATTTAAAGGCATTTACCGGTAAACAGTAAATTATATTGCCTAATATATAGATGGTTATGTAGTTACTGGTTAATTCGATGATTTTATTTATTCTTTAATTAGGTGAGATATAAATAGCTACCATATAAATTACTTGTCATTTTCTGCTTCATATTTCGCTACACAAATTTCTCCGATAGATGATTTATAAAACCGAGAGCTTATGCAGGCTCGCTTGTTGGATCTTTTCGCGAGACCCTACTTTATTAAATATTTTTTTTAAATAATGCAGACAACCTAAAGGCCCCTGGCCCTCCCTTCTCGACTCTGGGCATTCCTACTGTTCAGTTCATATATAAATCGGGACGATATTATGTATATTCAAATTTATATAGATTGCAGAAAAATTGAGAACAATTGATTATTATTATTATATATGTAAATCTATTTAACTAAGAATGGGACTAGGGCTGTCCAACCCGTGGCTCGCATCTTGCTCAGCACTGCAATGAGTGTGGTCCAACATAAAATAATAATCTTCCTTAAAACATTAAAATTTATATGTAGAGATATTATATTTATTCAGTTTTTGGAAATATGAATGTACATTTGTACAATACGTGAAGCTTTTTTCAAGAATAAAATTTACTAAAATCAAAATTATAAGCTCAACTAAGATAAAAAAATAATGAAGTTTCGAATATTTAAAAATTCTTCTTGTTCTCATATTTTCATTTTCTAAAATATTTATTATTTCAGCAATTTATTTGCTACGACACTAACCAAGTCTATAGTTATTTCATTCTAGTACAAGGAAACAAGGAATTGGGGTTTTCTAGAACATTCACAATTAATTGAAAATTTCTCTCCTGGACTAAAACTTGTCAGGACTTGTCTTTTAGATCTTTGCACGTTCTTACATGTCAATAGATAATGAATTGTCGGGGATTATTATATCGGTGACCCTTTTAAAAAATAAATTATCATTCCTCATATCCTTGTTTAATCCCATTTGATTCAAACCAGGGCTTCCCGTGGGCCAATATACAATCATAAAATTTCTTCAAACATTGAGATTTATATGTAGATACTGGAAAACACACAACAATTTGGCCTGATCATTTTTTTTCTCTAAAATAAAAAATCTGATGATCTGAATAATCATTTAGTCTATTTTCGACTCCATTTTCTTTAGAAATATATTTTATGCTTGCAAACTTTCTGGTTGAATGTTCTAGAACAACAATTATTAGATACCAATCTGAAAGAAAAATTGAATATTGTCTCTTTATTAGAATTTTATATTAATTATCTAACCAGGAAAAAATATAAACAAATACTAATAGATGATATCATTGTTTGTAAGTATGTAGGTATGTTTTTTTTTTTTTTTTTGGCTTTTCGCCCTTTCTAGCCATAAGCCATTTACGATACTAATTATTTTATTTAAATTTGTCTCTACCTCGGGGGTCAGATTTTAGCAGGATGCCTCGAGTCGGATTCGAACTCGGGTCCTCTTGGTTAGCTGGCTGACATGCTACCGACTAGCCTACCAGACCCCCCATTTAGGTATGTATTTACATAAACAAGAAGCTATTTTCAAGAATAAAATTTACGAAAATTAAAATTTGAAGCTCACTATGAGCTAAAAAATGAAAAGTTCTTATTTCTAGATTATTAACTATCTTTTTTGAATAACAAATATCAATAGAATTATAATATTTTAGCCGCGGTCCGAGACAATTTTTTTTCTTCAAATGTGGCCCAAGTAAGCCAAAAGGATGAACACCCCTGAACTAAGACAATCTGATAAATAATAAAAAATTTCTTCGCTTTAGAGTGTAAACCTGCTAACTCACAACAAGGATATTTTACAGGACAGACAAAAAATAAACAAAATTTTTATTGTTGTTTAGAAAAGAAACTATTTTTCACATTTTTTTTTCTACAACTTACGATCGTAATTTTAAGGAGCAGTTTTACTTGAACGATGCTGCATCTCTTTTTCTTTCGAACGGTATTAATATGTCATATATAATAAAAAATGGATTTAGCAGGTTTACACTCTAAGGTGAAGATTTATAAAAAGTTTACTTACTCGAACAGCTTTAGGGGAGTTTGAGTAGTCAACCGGCTGGCATTTGTAGCTATATTCATTGAACCATCCAGCTGACAATCCCTGAAAAATTCCAAACGTCAAATCAAAATCCAAAATTACTTAGTGATATTAGTTAGTGTGAAATGGATTTTTCATTTTTTTTATTAGACATTTATGCAAGGCCATGAAGAGAAAATCCGGGGCCCGGGGTGGAGGGGGGGGGGGGAGTTTAGGAGCCCCAAGTTAAGCAAATATATATAATCAAATCCAAAATAATAATTTTATTGGTCTCTATTATTTCTAAACTACAAAATTTTTCATATTAAAAATATATATATATATTTCTATTTCTATTAAAAACTCCTTTTTATATTTGATACCTTATTTTATTTATGGTATTTATCGAATATATATCGAATACAGGTAAGTATGTACGATGTATTAATATCTCTATCTGTATTAAAAAGAAAATGTGACATATTCTTTAACTGATCCACGCTCAGCCCAAGCTGCTAGACGCTAGACCTAGAAGATGAATTTTGGAATGTACTTATATTTTTTCTAAGATTTAGGGGTGCACTAAGAAGTAATTTTTGAAATTTGTACCCTAAAGGGAGGAAATAGTCCCAAAATGTTTTCAAGTTCTCTCGGACCAGAAAAGATATCGATATAATTTTACCTTAGAAAAGTGAAGCACTAAAATACAAAAAAACTGATTTGAGTATTTTAATCTATTTGCCCCTGAAAGGGAAATATAGTCATTTTTGTGTAAATTTTTGAAATTTTTAGTGTTATATCTTCTGGGTTTTTTAAGTTTTAGCATTCTTGTGGGTATATAGGTTTATTGTTTCCAATATCTCGAAATATTTTTTCATTTTTTTCAGCATTTGATCTCTGAATATAAA
This sequence comes from Forficula auricularia, assembly GCA_024734495.1. Lineage (NCBI taxonomy): Eukaryota > Metazoa > Arthropoda > Insecta > Dermaptera > Forficulidae > Forficula > Forficula auricularia. The sequence goes on along the minus strand of JALMQS010000817.1, from coordinate 219,710 downwards.
AATTTACCATTCCCCCCACAATACCCTTTTAAGGTAAAATTTTTCAATTTTACTCCACCGAGAGGGTTAAGAAAAAAATATTCCAATATATTCTTGCTTAAAATCAACAAATTATTACCTATTCATAATCTGTGAGCCCCAGGAAACTATAAATGCAAAATCCACCCGAAATGTACGGGGACCTGTGGTCTAGGATCTCTTTTATTAATTTAGATGAAATATAGTTGGACATGAAGTTTTGCACCTCGCAACCTTATATGAACATATAGGAGTTTGAAAATTTCAGCGCAATTTTTTTCAATTTAAACGGGGCCCGGGGACACAAAACCCAAAACCCCCCCCCCCCCCCCACTAGGTAGGGCTTCATATATGATATGATAGTTAGATAAATAAACAAATTTGAAGCATATGGGAATATTCAATTCAGAAGTGTTTTCTTTTTTAAGTCCAATCAAATTTGAAATTGTTATTTTTAATTTTTTAATAATTAATTATATACTACCATATTTACCTCGTAAAATAGCCAGGCATTGATTAATACTTGCAAAATATTGTAAACTATTAGGACTTCAGTCAACTGATAAGGTTTCCTATTTTGCATGTATCTGGGTCCTGCTTTTGTGCATACGAAAATATATGTAACCAAAATCATCAGAACAGGGCCAGGTGACTCCATCAAAGGCCAATTAGTGGTCCTGGGATCTGTAAAGAATCAAATAGCAATTAATAAAAGAGATAAGCTTCAAATTTCATTAAATATATTCTAAAATTCATAAAAAATGTTATTTTCTTCTTCAGCTACAAGATATTTTGCAGAAGTGAAGATTTTAAAATAAGCCAAAAATGATAAATGAATATCTCTCAAGTATCCTAAAGATGAACTTTTTTTAGACAAAACTATTTTGTAGTAGAGTATAATCAGCATCATCATTTCAAAAATTGATACTTTTAGAATCATTTGCTAATGAAATTCAACAGTCCAAAAATGTTTATATAATGTACGTATATTAAATGTAACTATTCTCAAACGCCTTCCAATCGATCACAAATCCAAAGGTCGAAAATAATTTTTTCTCTTTACCCCGGAGCGCAATCACAACGAGGCTCCGTCGAAAGACAATTATTAATTAAATTAAATTAGGGAACGATGTAAAGATTTTTATATTATAGACAAAAGGATAAGCCGGGATTCGAACCCGGTATCTTCGCATGTGCGCTGCGACGCCTTTATAAGAACCTTAGCTCTTATCCTCTCGGCCACTGATCCCTGAACCCAAGCTAATACCTAATGTTTATATGAATTATGGAATTTCTTTAATCTCTTCCTCGTTTATTTTTATCAATTAGTCAGGCCACTACAGAGCTGATAAAAATGAAGGAGGAAGAGATTAAAGAAATTCCATAATTCATATAGACATTAGGTATTAGCTTGGGTTCAGGGATCAGTGGCCGAGAGGATAAGAACTAAGGTTCTTATAAAGGCGTCGCAGCGCACATGCGAAGATACCGGATTCGAATCCCGGCTGATCCTTTTGTCTATAATATAAAAATCTTTTCTTCGTCCCTAATTAAATTTAATTAAATATAACATTCCAAATGTATTATAACTTAAGTTAAAAAAAAAATACATTACATATCTAATTGAAAAATATCTAGGGTTTTTGAACTCTTATTCAAGAAAAAAATTAAAGATAAATTTATGTATTAATAGGAATAGGTATTTCGAGAATGGAAGATGTATTTATTACTCATAGCATAGTCAGACAGCTTGAATATATTAAATTCCAAATCTCTCACTAATAAATTTCCTCCAGAGAGACGAGAAATGTTTCCCTAAACCACAAACTCATCTCTAAAAATATCATTAACATATAAATTTATAACCTTGAACTTATACTTAATCAAATAATAAAGAGAATTCCGAATAAAGACCAAAAGAAAGGAAATTTAGCTATATCTATTGACCTCTTCAAGCTAGTTTATGAGCAAAGGGTCGTCGGCTTTAGATATCTTAAGTCACAAATAAATTATTTAGGAAAATAGAGGCAAACAAGAAATTATGTTAACGATGAGCAAGGAGGGGGGCATCATATCTTCACAGTCTTCTCACAATCTATTAATCATTTATCTTTCATTAATTAAATTCCTACCTGTCCTATCAATTAACTTTGTTATAATTAGTACCAAATTTTGAATTAACAGTATCTCCATTTATTAAATAGTAAAGGAAAACAAAAGTGAATTCACTTTTTTTGAGATGATCAAGGCTCCATAAAATGCAACACCTAACAGGATAAAAATTTTAAAAATAAAAAATATTAAAGATAATATTTATTACCACTATTAGAAATTCTCAATAAGTAATTTTAAAAAAAATTTTAAGTTAAATGAATGTATGATTCAAATTAATATGTGTTTTATAATTGAAAAGACTTTGTTTTACCGAGAGCAGTTTAATTGTTGGTCCATTCGTCAGTTCAGTGACCTGTTTACTACAACAGCAAATCGAATTTATTTAAATAAAATCGGGTATTTGAACCCATGAGAAATAACAGATCAAATATTTCTAATTAAAAAGACTAGTGATGAAGATTAAACCTTCGAAACTATAGTCTCAAACAAATATATTATACCATATACATATAATAGTATATATTATATATAAAATTGAAATCGAGATTATTTGCCTCGCTTTCACTTCCACAGTTCCACACCCTTTGACGGATCCAAACAAAATTTGGCACACGCATTCCTTGGACCCCTAGAAATTCATATCTGAAAGAATTAGGTCGTAGTCCCCTTTAAAGGGGAGTTATATTCATTATTAATTAATTAAAATTTCGGCCCTCTTTGCAGCGTGACGAAAGGGATCCAAAAAGACGAAATTTGCCGATACGTATTTTATGAATGACCCACAAACTATATTTTATTTATATTTCAATTTTGTAAATATAAATTGTGAATCTATGTATAATTATCATATATAATCATGTAATAAATATGTATTTTACGTGTTGCTGACCAAATGTTCTAACAGACAAGGTCAATCAATTTTAATAATAACAAAAAAAAAATCTTTAATTTTGTAAAATTTGCATCTGAAAAAAATAAAAAATTCACAAGGGAAAGATTGGCGATAAAGAAAATTTTTCCCACCGACTCCTGCTTTTTTTATCGTCGCCTTAGAGAGTAAACCTGCTAACTCACAACAAGGAAATTTTACAGGAGAGAGAAAAAACAAACAAAATATAATATTGTTGTTATGGAAAAAACTATTTTTCACATTTTTTTTCTACAACTTACGATCGTAATTTTAAGTAGCAGTTTTACTTGGACGATGCTGCATCTCTTTTTCTTTCGAACGGTATTATAATGTGAAATATGATAAAAAGTGGAGTTTGCAGGTTTACACTAAGCCGACGATATGATAAAAAATAGATTTAGCAGCTTTACACTCTAAGCCGACGTTATGTTGTTTCAATCTATTTAAATTTATTTAGAAATGTAGATTAATATCAATTATAAAATTAAACGATTCTAAAAGAAATCTTTTTATTTAATCGTCCTTGTTCGAAATTTATTATATTTTTCTAATTAACGAGAGTCTATTGGATAAGGTTACCATTTATTAAGTTTAACATTAAATAATAACGAGTATGTAGCTTATTTCCTAATCTCATTAAATAATAAATAAATAAATTGAATGTTTTTTGCCGAGGGTAGCAGAATTTTTATATATTGAAGGAGACAATAAAAGAGTGTATCTTCTGCTGGAATTATAAATTTTATTTATAACGAAACTATAGTCTCGTTATAAATAAAATTTATACTATAGTTTCCTTATAAATAAAATTTATACTATAGTTTCGTTATAAATAAAATTTATACTATAGTTTCGTTATAAATAAAATTTATACTATAGTCTCGTTATAAATAAAATTTATACTATAGTTTCGTTATAAATAAAATTTATACTATAGTCTCGTTATAAATAAAATTTATACTATAGTTTCGTTATAAATAAAATTTATAATTCCAGCAGAAGACACACTCTTTTATTGTCCCCTTCAATAAATAAATAAATATTTATTTCAATTTACAAATGACAAATAGACCTTTCTCAATGAAATGACTTCTTACATTTATATGGCGAATAATATACTAATATATAATAATAATTAAGTATTTTTATTAATAATATTTAAAGATATCATTTTTTCGATTCCATCTCTAATATAAAATAATATTTTTAACTTAAATATGTATTTGGTAGACCGCGCTTTGCTTGTTAATTTTTGTATTAGTTGAAAGCGATATATTAATATTATTACCGGCGGTGTTCGGTAATTTTTTTGTTTTACTTAACATCGATATATTAATATTATATTTTATTTTAAATTCAGGTTAAAAATAGATTTCTATTTGCAAAAAGAATAAAATCAAATTTAATTTATTTTTATAAAATTTTAAAACATAAAATTATTGATATAGGCGAAAATCAATACACATAACTTGTGAATTTAAAGTTTACGAACTACATTACTCTTACAGACGGAAAGACAGACATTATAGGGACACTAATAGGGTTCCATTTTCTGGAACCCTAAAAAATACCTGAAAATTATTTTTCTCCAAGTTTTATTTCGTTTTCAATTTATTAATTTAAACTTGTGTGCCCACATTTTGTCACCAAATCAAACTTTTTACGAACTTCTGAATTAAAAGTATCATAGCTATCGGAACACAGACAGACAAAAAAACAAACATTTAGATACTAACTGAAAAAAAGTATTCGCTAATTCTTTTATCTCTATGACTTCTAAAAACTAGAACTCGCTTCCCCTGACCATCTTTTTAGTGACATATATCCTTTAGGGCCGGTTGTATGTCACTTTCAGTGTCTGTCATCTGATTGGCCATCCCAGTCCCTCCATTTACCATTTACCCTTTGTTAGTTGTAAAAAGCATTTACTTTGCGACATACAACCGGCCCTTAGTCTTTCAAGACATGGCTTCACATATACCTTTAACTCCGACTCAATCCCTGAAATTTATTTTTCTTTTCACAATGGAAGGGTCTACCCCGGACAACAGAGGATGTACCCTTTTCTGTCAAATTCCTCTAATATTAATATCAACAAAAAAAAAAGAAATATTGAACATTTTCGTGTGAATTTAATATAGAAAATCATGTATATACCAAGTTTACCATATAAGTATTGATTCTATAATAAATTCTGGATTGTAAACAAAATGTTGGTTTAGTGAATCGAAATTTGTTATATATGTGTATATTAAGTAAATTATTTTTCTTATTTACCACTATTCTTCTCGATGAACTTCTTGTATCCCTGGTAGACATATTCAAGCCCAGTTGAAGATGACATGGTCACAATATTTTCACGGCAGCAGTGCAGCCGACTGCTCTCCGAAATGTTATGAATCCGTCTGAAAGCAAAGTATCAAATAAGTTACTTACAAGCGTTCTTGAAAGCCACTGGGTAGGGGGAAGGTCAGGTATCATTTGGAAAACATTCGGAAAGCTGATTTCAAACTCAAACTTCATATTTGCATCTAATTAACATGAAAAATATCAATATTAATTGATTGGGGAAGTAATTTTCTAAGTGTCGATGATATGGACAGAGTCCATCCGGAGTGCACTTGGTATATGCAAAGTGAACAGCTTCGAACATTTAGAGTTTTTTTAGGTATGTATTATTTTTATCGTAGCAGAAATTTAATATTACCCTTTGCCCTGGGGGGGGGGGGCCGTACAAAATGGAATAATATTCGTATTTTTCACAATATGTTTAAGGAAAAATTAAAGAAATATTTTATTCAGGAAAATTAAAAAAAGAAATTCCTTTACAGATAATATATGTTTTTTACACCAGTATTTTTAAGAATTTTAAAATGAATGTAATAACTAATTGGAGGAAAAAGTTTAACTTTTTCAAGACTCGGTACGCCGGTTCACGTTTCGGTGAATTAATAATTTTAAATGATAAATATCTAAATCTGATAATTATTTGTTGGTTTTAATTCATCGGAGCGAACGTAGGGATTGTATAAATAAAAGTGAGAAAGCGCAGAAATGCTCCTACTATAATCCAACAACTCCAGACAGGACGATAAGGAGTGGGAAGTCTATTAGTCTGATTACTTAATTCTGAAGTGCATGCAAGGTGACAAGAGAATCCATCTTCACAGAAGACAGCGAACATATTCGAGACAGGCTGGTTTGGGTCTTGTATATTGATTTTTTATGAAATTGAATTGAAGAAGGATTGCACCAGGAAGATGTAACCCCTATGGTCCTATGGATCTCGAGAACCCTTGCATTACCGAAGAAAATAGGAAATTGATCAATCGAAAAGGTGAATGAGTTGGTGATTGTGCGCCCGGGTTTTGAAGGTTATAAGTGTCGGGAAAGAGTTCCAGTTCCTTGAGGTCATGGGGACAAACGTATTGGCGAAAGAAGTGGTCCGACACTTTTCCAATTTAACCGCGAAAGAGTGTTGGGGATCGGCAAAACGAGTGCTACGAGCAAAGCATGCCTTGGGGGGATTACAGATTTTAACATCATCATATAGGGTGAGAAGTTGGTTGGCAGAATAAAAAACCTCTTGGTCATGAATAGGAAACCAAAGTTTCTTAACAACAATTTCACCACAGAGATTAGACGTAATTTACGATGTATAAGAACTTATTATGACAAAAAAAATCAGTTCAGACGTTTTTAGGGTATCGTTTAAAAAGGAACAAGAGACCCTATTAGTGTCCTTATAATGTATGTATTATATATTGTCTCTCAGAGCAAAGTAGGTCCTAAACTAAATAAGAAACTTGAAATTTAAAGTTTATGTGTATTCAGTTTCTTATAAATAAAAAATCCTATCAAAATTTTATGAATAATTATTTTGGGGTGGGTCGAATTTTAAGTGTGGGGGGGGGGAATAAAAAAATATTTTTTTATTATCTATATTGTGGGATATTCCTATAAAGATCTCTTTTAGTAGAATAAAGCTTAAGTTTTTAAAAAAATTTTAAATTTAAAAGATAACGTGTATGATAGAGTTGTAAAGCGGCGGTTTTTAGGTGATTTTTGTACCAGCAAAAGTCTTTACAGTTTTGGTGAACAGCATCTCGGGATGAGATTATTAGTTCTCCGAAATTGATTACATCTTAAAAAAACTCTGTACTCCAATCATGTATCTAACATTACTAGAACTGCCTCATCGAAGCATGTCTTGATTAAATGTTCCTCATTTAGATATGTAGAAAAAAGTTTGTTTTTTTTTGCTGCTTTGCCATACATGGTATATTCAAGTATTGCTTCGTTTTTTCTCAAAAACGATTGAAACTAATTTGATAAAAAAAAATTTAGCGAAACCAGGGTGTTAGGGCTACTGAAAATCCCTATTGAGTGAACGTCAAAAAATTATATTTTACAAAATATTAATTATTTTTTTCAAAATGTCTGTTAGTAGGTACGCTAAGTAATTAATTAATAAAAAAACAATTCCTATATTTTGATAACTTTCTTATATGAATAATAACGTAAATTTTCATCGTAGTTTATATGAACTCATAAAATGAAATGAGAAATATCTGCCTTCCCTCAATAGATTATTTCCAGTTCCTACTCCTGTGTATAAGTAAATATACCTGGAGCCACCGAGCGATGCACAGTAACCAAATTAAAAAAAATACAAATATATATAGTAGATGCCCCCTGGACCCCCCCTGAAACCATGCACCTCGCCCCCACCACTACACCCCTACTGCCACCGAAATTCCTCCCAAATTTTTAGCATTTCACAGAGAGAAGCCTATCCACTCTTACTTAAGTTAGGTTAAATGAGCTATATTAAAACGATCAAATGAATAAATTTTAAAGAATTAAAAAAAAAGTACTATCTTACTCTAGAGCAGGGATCGGCAACCTTTTGAGACAGAAAAGTCAAAAGTTACAATTTACAAAATTTTCCAGTTTTAAAGAGCCACTAACATATTTAATTCAATATTATGGTATTTGATTAGGATTAGATATATATATAAATTTGATTTTTGATTTAAAATAAAGCCCCATCTTCACATCGAAATAGCCGCATGTGACTCGCGAGCCGCAGGTTCCCGACCCCTGCTCTAGAGTAAAGTATCTACTTTAAAATATAATTTTCCTAAAAACTTTATTTAGCCTTTTTTGTGGTCCCCAAGGTACTTAATTAGGATATTAAATTTCATCAAAATTGGTTAAGTCATTTTCAAGATTTTTAGAAAAAACTAAAAAAGTACTGAAATAAAGTACTAAAGTTTGTGGACCGATATATACGAAAAACTAATCAGAGCTTCATTTTGTTAAGAGAATGGTAGGTTTTCAATTTCACTTCAATCGGTGCAACGGTGTGGAAAAAATCGTGGACGGAAAAACGATAACATCCATCCATCCATACATCCGCACGCTCTAAATGAAAAAATCGCACTTTTTCCTCTTGACGAGACCCCATGTAATTTTTGGCAAAACCGTCACGTGCTAAAATTCAACCTAATTGAATACTACAATTTGTGACTTTAATTGAGACCATGAGTTCAATAGTCTTTACTTGAGGACCCTTTGATGTCACACCTCAGACTCCGACTTCGGCTCCGATAATTTTGAATTGGGGGTTATAACGAAGATCGAAAGATTCGACTGCAGCCAGTCAGAGCGCGCACCTTCAAGTTTTGACTTATCGGCCGGGGAATTCCCCAACGCCAGTATATTTTTCTACTGTTGCATCTTAGTTAAGGGCCGTCACACGAATTTCAAGATTTTTAAACCATCCTCCCCCTGTGTCACATTCTGTCACATTTTACAGTGAGCTCCCCTCCCCCCCCCCCTTTATTATAATCAAGTGTTTTTACTAAAAATTGCTTGCTCACGATTTTTTGTCTAGATTTATTTTCCAACATTTTAAGGTTGGAATAATAATAACCAGAAATATAAAAAATATATTTGAAAATATTTTAAAAATTTTAATTTGACTTTTATGACATCACAATTTTTAAGATCCCCGGTCCTCCTGTTACATTTTGTCACAAATCAGAGATGTCCCCTCCCCCCTTACTGACGTAAATTATGGACGGCCCCTTACGTATGTGTATAATTATTTATAGTTGACTGATTAAAGAGATTGATTACTGAATTATATTAGGCTTGGCCTTAACAGTTAGTTAAATACATCTCTCTTTTACTTCAACTCCGACTCCGGCTCCGACAAATCAAATTTAAAATTTCCGGTTCCGGTTAACCCACCTCCGTAACATCCCTACTTCACACACGCTATTTGAAGGTTCTACACACAACTAGTGACTTTCAAATTTACTTGAAAAGAAAATGGCAATGACAAGAATCATGTTAATTTATATTTAAGAATGTAAAATAGCAACAACTAAGTAGTATTAATCCAATTTAATGAGTTAGAGAATTAATTGATTTGATTTAATTGATTATAATATCCAAGAAGGTCACAAATTGTATAACAAGTCACAGAAAATCCAATGATGATTTATTTATTTAGTATTTATTATATGCTCGTGAAAACAAACAACTCAGCTTAATAAATAGTCAAAAATTTAGTAAAAAAAAAAAAACAATTGAATTGTCTGTTTCAAAAACGTGATGACATAAAAATAATATGATGTGATGAATAAAAAATAAACTGCAACGGATCGTTGCTAAACTTTATCCAAAGTCATTTTAAATATTAATATGTTTATTCCTTTAGTATTAATCAGATGTCACTTGCTATTTGCAGTCAATTTAAATTCAAAAATAGTGATCAATTCTCATCTAATACTCATACTCATACCTAATACTTGAGGAATAACAATTCTACATTGGATTTTTGACGTTTCGATTATTATTGGTAACCATTGCTGAATACATGGAGGAATCGACTTAAAATCAAAAATAACAATCGATTATTATCTAATACTAGAGGAATAACCTTATTGCATTTCATTTTTGATGTTTTGACTATAAATGGCAACCTCTACTGAAATCGTGGAAGAATCGACTTAAAATCAAAAAGACTATATTCTTTTATGATAAACAACAAGAATTTAGTCTTTTTGATTTTAAGTCGATTCTTCCTCGATTTCAGTAGAGGTTGTCATTAATACTCAAAACATCAAAAATGGAATGCAATAAGGTTATTCCTCTAGTGTTAGATGAGAATCGATTGTTATTTTTGATTTTAAGCCGATTCCTCTGTGTTTTCAGCAATGGTTACCAATAAAATCGAAACGTCAAAAATCCAATTTAGAATTGTTATTCCTCAAGTATTAGATCAGAATCATGCCCTATTTTTAGTTTTAAATCGATTCCTCTATGTCTTCAGCAAAGGTAACGGTTAAGAAAACAACGCAGTTGCTATGGTTACTTATAAACTTTCCTCCCAAATTTTTAACATTTCACAGAGAGAAGCCTATCACTCTTACTTAAGTTAGGTTAAATGAGCTATATTAAAACGATCAAATGAATAAATTTTAAAGAATTCCCTCTACTCTAAAGTAAAGTACTTTGAAATAAAATTTTACTAAAAACTTTATTTAACATTTTTTATGGTCCCCAAGGTACTTAATTAGGATATTAAATTTCATCAAAATTGATTAAGTCATTTTCAAGATATTTAGAAAAAACTAAAAAAGTACTGAAATAAAGTACTAATGTTTGTGGGCCGATATGTACCAAAAACAAATCCCCGCTTAATTTTGTTAAAAGAATGGTAGGTTTTCAATTTCATTTCAATCGGAGGAACGGTGTCGAAAAAATCGTGGGCGGAAAAAACGATAACATACATCCATACATCCATACATCATTACATCCATCCATCCATCCATCCCCATGCACTTCCAAAAAAAATGGCACTTTTAGGCTTCTCGACGAGACCCCATGTAATTTTTGACAAAACCGTCACGTGCTAAAATTCAACCTAATTAAATACTATATTTGTGACTTTAATTGAGTCCATGGGTTCCGTAGCCTTTATCTGAGGACCCTTTGAATTCTCTCTTGCCGCGAGACCGATTACAATACTTTACCCATGCTTCGCATTGTATAAAGTAAAAATTGCTAAATTTTGTCAGAGAAAGCCTTACGAGGAAATGTAATAGTAATATGAAAAATATTTGTGAGCTGAGGATGTTTGCTTCATCTACTTAGGTTAATATCCAGAAAGGTGATTTGGAAATTTAGGCATTTTTAGGTGAAGGATAAACTATAAAAAAAGCATTACGATCATTTCTGTTGAATATAAATCTATCAAAACACTTAAGATGAAATAATGAAATTATTATTATGAAATACCTGGTTTAATATGAAAAAATAGAGAGAGGTAATAGTGAATAAGAGTCTGAAAAAATTAAATTCAAATGGCAAAAAATAAATCGTATACTATCTATAATATAAGAATACATTTCTTCATTTGCTAATTTATTATAATCTCATTGAACCAATGCCTCTCAAACTTTAATAAAAAATCATTTTCCATTAAGAAATCGTTATATACCTATGTATTTCTTTATATATATAACACATTTCTAAACTGTTCTAAAAACGACTTTTAAACAGTAATTTATTTTCAGAGATTATCAAGCTTTCATAGTAATTCCTCTGAATCACTTCCTTTTTTTAGTTTTAAGAGGATGTTTTTTAGCCAGAAAAAAATATACAATTTATTACAAAGTTACTTCTAACAATCCAAAAGAAGTATAGTATCTTAAATTTAATACAATGAAAAAAGAAAAGGGCCATTTTAAATGGATTCCTGTAGATTTTTTTTACATAATATAGATTTTTTTTTTAATTTTAATTTTACAATAAGTTTTTTTTTCTAATTTTTATTTACATTTGTATAATTAAATTTTTGCACGGGAAAAGGCTTTGAGAAAAACCCGGCTTCTACCAGAATCACTTCCTTTGAATATCAAAGTGAATGCAAAAAATTAGTTAGTTGACCTTAGTTAAGTGTCTACAAAGCGATGCTTATTCTTTGAGAGTAGGGCTGTTTTCCTTGAAAAATCCTTGAATGTGTTCCTTAATTTTATTTTTAACAGGAAGTAAAATTTTTAATAAGCCGAACAAGTGCAATTCGGACTTGCATACAGCGGGCTATGTAACTAATATATCTATATTTCTAATTAATTGCTCGTCGCTCCGTGAACTCTGAAGCTGGAAAGCAGCAAAAAATAATCTTATCTTCCAAATTCGTTGATAAGGAAGGAATGAGTGAATTTGTGGAATTTTTTCGTTAACAGGTATAAAAATCACCTTAAAACGGCCAATTTGAAGCTCTCTCACTTTCAGTTCCAATTGAAAAGTATTAAAAAACTAAAAAAACACGCTAACGCACTAAAAAGTACATAATAATGTAATAATAAAAAATGTGGGGGATGTACTTTTAATTAATTTCGACAAAGTGCCCACGCTTTTTGATTATTACATTATTAGGTATGTACTATTTAGTGCACTAGCGGGTTTTTTAGTTTTTAGAAGCTTATTAGCTTCACCTGTATGTATGTATCCGTATGTATCTATCTATCTCTGGTCATTTTCTGTTTATTCCGCGAAGCTCTGGAATAAAATTCCATCAAGTGTGAGAGCGGCGAAGTCTCTTGGCGCTTTTAAGGCAAGGTATTTCGATCTATTAATGAGTCAGCAGAGGGCTGGTTGATGGGTGGAGTGAGGCTGAGTTGTTGTATTTTAAAATTTATTTTGTTCATGCAGATCATTTTGTGATATATATATATTTGTATTTCGATTTCATTTTGTCAATTAATTTTAATAATTTTTTCCTTTTATTTTTTTTAATGTTAATTGTTATTATTTTTGAACTCTCTGGGTTGAATTTTGTAAGCAGATTTTTAATGTATTATAATTTGTATCTATTACCTATGCTCCAGGAGAATATTATTCTCAGAGCAAAATAAAATCTATCTATCTATCTGTGTATCTATCTATCAATGTGGCTTTTGTTCTGTTAAATTCCGCAAACATTTATCTATAAAAACAATTGTTTACCTACTCAATTTAAATGAAAAGTATAAAAAAATAAATACATTTCATCATGTTAAATTCCAAACTTTTCTCTAAAAACATAATTAAGACTAAAAAGCAAAAAAATAAATTATATATGCTTCTAAAAACTGTAAAAAATTACCCCTTACGTTTAGACAACCGCCCATCCATTAGATCTATTAATCGTACATTTTAATATTAGGACAACAATAGTATTTTTTAATATTTAATAGAAAAATCTTCCATGGTGAAATTACAATAATTATTACAATTTCTTTGCTTTATCCTCTTGTTTTCGACTTAATTCTCTAAAGTCAAAAACAATAACTCTGAGGAACAAATAAGAATTTCTTTTTTTTTCTCAGAAAGAAAAATATATGATTCGATAGTACTTTTTCTCCTTAATTCAAATATGAAATAGGTTTTTCATTTCCGAGAGACAGGCATTTATAATATCAAACATTTTAATACTTTCTAAATTCTAGACTACACAATATTCAAACAGTCTGAGTCACCTAGAAAGTAAGAAATGATGCTACATTTCGTCTGTGGAACATTCATCTTGATGATCCAAGAATAATCGGCGATCATACTACTTTCCATTTTCCTTGATACATCTTTTCCATAGGTGAAATATCGGGATGAAAGTGTTCCCCGAGCTCATCGATCACTGTCCCAAGATTTTTATGAGATTTAAAAGATGTTTAAAGATATTTTAAGATGTTATAATATGTTTTTAAGATGTTATAAGATGTTATAAAATATTTTAAGAGGTTTTAAGATGTTATAAAATGTTTTAAGATGTTTTAAAAAGTTTAAAAAAGTTTTTAGCTATTTTCTTGAGAAATTTTCTTCAGAAATTGAGAATGAATATTGAATAAGTTTAAAAAAGTTTTAAAAAGTTTTTAGCTATTTTCTTAAGAAATTTTCTTCAGAAATTGAGAATGATGATTAAAAAAGTTTAATAAAGCTTAAAAAAGTTTTAAAAAGTTTAATAAAGTTTAAAAAAGCTTAGAATGATGATTAAAAAAGTTTTTAGATATTTTCTTCAGAAATTGAGAATGATGGTTAAAAAAGTTTAAAAAGTTTTTTTTTTAAGTTTTTAGCTATTTTCTTAGAAATTTTCTTCAGAAATTGAGAATGATGATTTAATAAAGTTTAATAAATTTTAAAAAGTTTAAAAGAGCTTAATAAAGTTTTAAAAAGTTTAAAAGACTCATTCTATTAATTAACGCTTTTTACTTTCACATATATATTCTCTATTTCATGTAATGATATAGGATAATAATATATTAACATGAAGTATTACGATCGCTTGCCGAGGTCCTGACACTTTGAGAGTTCCTATCTCAGAGATGAAAATAGTTAATTTCACTTTGTGACTTCTAGTTGGAAGGGATCGATGCCTTTAATAGTTTGAAACTGTACTTAGAACATATAACCTGATATTGTGTTCTCAAAACCCATTGGTCAATGCGTACGTACGTATGTATGTACCCCCTGCGTTTCGCAACCGTAAGCTAAGAAATTCGAAACTTTAGCTCGATAAGGAGTACCTACTGCAGCTTTTGGTTGAAACTGGACCACCGGGTGCTGACATTTACAATAAAGTTTTTCGTTTTTTGTGATTTTTTCAATGTTTTTTTTTTTTTTAATTGGTGTACTTATTAAGTGTCATAAGATGTTAGTCTTCTATAAATTGTAATTGGATTGAAATATAGAAAGAGGGTGTAAATCAGGAGAGGAAATTTTACTAGTAACCATAGCATAAAAAAGTAAAAAAATAAAAAAAAAGCAACTGCATTGTTATCGTTCCGTTACTTTGATGAAAATATAGAGATATCGACTGAAAATTGAAAATGGCCATCGATTCTCATTTAATATTTGAGGAATAACTAATCTACATTGAGTTTTTGACGACTTCATTATTATTGGTAAACAGTGCTGAAGAAATGGAAGAATCATCCACTTAAAACCAGCTCTCACTTTTGGAAAAAAATATTTTAATAGATCTTTTAATTAAACTAATTATTAACAGGTAGTTTAAAAATGAAGTATAAGTTTTTTTTTTATAAGTTTTGTGATGTCTTGTTATGGTTGAGAGAAGGAATTGAATGGCGCGCGAAGTTATCCATTTCAAATGGATAGAGCGGGCCTCCACACATCGCGCCGCGCTACCTCGGGCGATACCTTTCCCACGGCGCGTTGGCGCGACGAGATCAGCAAAATCACAGAGGCTGTGGCAAGCCACTTATGTTCTTTCTTCTATAGCCGACTTGCATTTTTATTGAACGCGCGCCACAGGTAAGGCCGCGCTACCTCGGGCGGCATCCTTCCCACGAGCTGTTGCCGCGAGTAGGCGCGGCGGGATCCCCGAAATCACTGGCCGAGGCAAGGCACCTTTAGAAGCGTGTTTTTTAGTTTTTTTAAAATTTAATTTTTTAAACTATAATTTCTTTTTTTACTTTTTAGTCTTAATTATCTTTATAGAGAAATGTTTGCGGAATTTAACGGAACATGAATTAATGTATACATTGTATTTGAGCTTCGACTCCGGAGATTATTTCTCCACCTTCGACTGCCCTTGATCATCTTTTTAGTCCTTGTTTTTAATAAGAGGAAAAAACTAATTAAATAAAAAAAACCTCTTTTCCGAAATTATTCCAATTCCATATTTTCGTCCAATTTAACGGAACAAAAGTCACATTGATTTACATATACAGGTGAAGCTAATATAAAGCGTGTAAAAACTCGATTTAATACAGTCCTACTTGTTGGTAATTGAGTGGTTTAATCATTAGGTACGCGAGGCTCCTCACATTTTAGTATATTGCTGTTTTTTAATTGAATTGAATCAAATGAATTGAATTTCAGCCTTTTAAGATTCAACTAGTGCAATTCACTGCATTGAATCGGGTAGAAATGTGATAATTTATATTCATTTTCTTAGAGATTGGCAATATACAATAATTGTTCTTACTTATCTTGATATGATCTAAAGGTATTAGCTATAAAATCTCTTACGGCATGATTATTTATCAGTCCATTAGAAGGGGTTATCTCGTTATAGTTCATTTAATAACATTTTAGACATTATATTTCAAAATATAATAAATGGATAAATTGAAGAAAATTGGAGATAAAGTGCTTCGGGGTAAATGGGCCATAATTTTACATTTGATTATTGTATTAAGTCTTCTAAGAAGCTGGAAGCCTAGCTAGACTTTAATTTATTAATGATATACCATTTTCCTTCCATTACTTCTTAAGGATAAGATAGGAATCGGATTAGCCGAGAGCTTAAAGACACTAGCCTTCTAAGCAGGAGTCCCGGGTTCGAGTCCGAGTCCCTGCATTGATATTTGACCGGCTATAATCTGATTCCTAGTCACCAATCCGTCTGGCAAGCGTGGTGACTTAATGCCAACCCACTTCCATTTGATGGAGAGGCCTATATTCAGCAGTGGATTGTCGCTATCGACAGGCTGATGATGATGATGATGATGACTTCTTAAGATGGTAAGAGCTATAGCTTGCACTTAAATTTTATTTTTTGTTTTATTTTTGTTTGGCTGATCGGCCCAGCCCCCCCCCCCCCCCCCCCAATTCACCATACAGGGTATGCTCAAGTATTGTAATCGTGCATGAAAAAAAAAATTCTCTTTTTGCTTCGTTTTTCGAAATATCTTAAAATTTTAATTGGGTCGACATATCTAATCGTTCTTTTAAAGGAAGTGAATAATCTGGACCTGAACTCTTATTATGCCAAGTCGCATCGCATTGGTACCTTTCTCTTGTACTCGACCTTGTCTCATTCTTCATGGAATTCTGGGTGTCGCAGATCTCTTTTGCAAGATTCTTTCAATTTTTTATTCGTTTCAATGATAATTCATTTTTAGATCATTAACTCTATTATTTATATGTAATTATAACAATATGGTTTATTATTATTTGATCCAGAAGTGGATTTAATGAGAAAATTTTATCGGGTCTAAATTTTTGGATTTCCTTGAATGTCATTCTATTATTTATGAATTAATGAGTTTGAATGTCTATTTGAGGGTAGAAGGAAGTACACATACCTGGATC
Organism: Forficula auricularia; assembly: GCA_024734495.1. Taxonomy (NCBI): domain Eukaryota; kingdom Metazoa; phylum Arthropoda; class Insecta; order Dermaptera; family Forficulidae; genus Forficula; species Forficula auricularia. The sequence continues at coordinate 202,555 of JALMQS010000817.1, read as the reverse complement.
TGCCAAGGTTAATTTTCCCGGAAATTAAAAAAATCGAAAAAAGCTTCCATCACATTAATTTAGTTGTATTTAAATTGAAAGGAAAGAATTTCAATTTTATTTTTTATACAGGAAATATAAGAATATGGTATATTCAAATATGCATTTATTCATATCTAGTCCATACATGAGGGACAATTGAATAAAGCACATAATAAATACTGTTGTAATGTGAAAATAATCACCTGATATTATTTGATTAATTTTCCTTTAGAATGAAAATTACAAGCTGATACGTACTAAATTACGGTTCAATCATAACACAACACTGACCTACGTAAAGGGTCGCGGCTTGGAGTGGCTAGAAATCTGTTAGAGTTGTATTTAAACCAGAAAGAGGAGGTCTCGGGGCGGCTTCGAACTAAACCAATTGTAGTCTTTGAGATCTGTCCGACATCACTTCGAAATTTTGTACATTCGGCCCTGATGCGGGCATTGTACATATAATATAATAATATATTTTATTCAAAGTGTCCTCTTTTAGTCCTCGAGATAATATATATACTATTATAAAAAATGCAACAATATTAAAATTAAATATATCCTGTTTTTAAGCTCTTTACGGCAAACGATTTTCTTTTTCTTATTGAATTTAAGCTAACTATAACTGGGTATTTCGATTGAAAACACAAATTTTTAAAGCTATTACTAAATCTATACTTATGCAAGTGAAAGTAAAAATATAGTGTGTTCACCACATGACTTTCCCTTAACATCAACTTATATAATATGAATTTCATTATTAACTATTCTATTAGTGATTTTTGTTTATTAACCGACTTTGAAAAAAAAGGAGGAGGTTATCAATTCAACGGATTTTTTTTGTGTTTGTTCATTTATTTCTCTTTATCATGTGGATGGATTTGGATGATTTTTTTTGCATTGGTTTCAGTCTCGTACCCGATTGGTCCCGTATAAATTTCATTGGCATCGGACCTTTTTTTTGTTATGTATGTTCACGTATAACTTCTTTGTTTATCAACCGATTTCTATGATTCTTTATTTATTGGAAAGGGGGTACCTTAGGGGTGGTACGATATTAATTTGCTCAAGTTCTGATAATATGATCAATGACAAAATAAAGGAAAACTCTAATTCTTATGTGCAAATAATCAAAATTATAAAAAATAAAAATTTTTATAAAAAAAAAAAACAATCTTAAAACGTTCATTTAAAACCCCCTATCGTTTCAAGATAATTTATCTATTTATGAATTGAATTTTATTATCAATTTCTGGATTGGATTGGAGGAGATGATGATTGGGATGATTGAACCAATCGACTTGATTGGGGAATAATGGAATTGAAATAATTATCGGAAAAGAGGTTTTTTTATCTAATTAGATTTTTCCTCTTATTAAAAACAAGGACTAAAGATGAATAAGGACACTCGATGGTGGAGAAGTAATCTCCGGAATCGAAGCAAAAAATACAATGTATACATTAATTAATGTAAAATAATTGGTTTAATTTATCAATTTCTGATTCCTTCGCCCGAATCTTTCTCTTACGAGATCCATGCAAGTTATTATCATAAGTCACTATTCTTAACATCACTAAAAAGAGAAAAATTAAAATAATTTAAAAAAAAAACCGACTTCAAAATAATTAAATGAAACAAATAAAATAATAAGAACTCAAAAATAAAATAAAATGCACTAAAAGATATAAAATAATTACCTTATTTAGTTACAACTAAACGATGAAATTGCTACAGGAAATCACTTTTTGAAGTCGGTGCCAAACAAACTATATAAGCGAGCTTAGGCGACGTTGTCTTCATTACCCGCCAAACGTAGGTACTAAGTAAGATCCATCGAGTGCGATTCATAAAATGTATGGTATATGTTTTTGGCACCCACTTCAAAAAGTGATTTCATGTAAGAATTTCATCGTTTAGTTGTAACTAAATAAGATAATTATTTTATACCTTTTAGTGGATTTTATTTGATTTTTGAGTTATTATTATTTTATTTGTTGCATTTAATTTTTTTGAAGTCGGTTTTTTTTAAATTATTTACCATATTCCTTCGCTAGACCATTGGTCTCCAAAGTGGGGTATGTGAGTCTATACACGGAGGTCGGGGGTACACCAGGATTATTTAATGAATAACAAATATAAATTTTTCAATCCCTTCGCAATTGTTGTATGGTAAGAACAGTACTCGTACCGTTTGGTTCTAAATTTATTCGTGTGAAGAGACATTTTCAACGATGACGGGTATTTAAACCGAATCCCGAAATATATAAAACTTGGAACAAGACCTTCGTATTGTAGTTCAGAAGCAATCAAACCAGAATTTTCAGATATTTCTCAATAAATCCATTCACATTAAAATTTAATGTGAACAATGAGACTGCATTTGTTAATAATTAAATGACAAAAAAATATGTCTGTAAGATTTTTATCAAATAAAATATTGACTAATAATAATTTGTTTGGCTATTTTATTACAGGATATTGAGTATCACCAAATGGTGTGGTACGCACAAAGCAGGCTCTGGGGGAGAATTACTGACTTTAATCATTAGAGCACATACCGTGATAGTATCTATAAAATAGGGAAAATGTGGAAACACTTCTTCGATGTGCTAGCGAGTCGAGGTAGGCGGGAAGGGTCGGATCGTCAATTAGCCTAATAGCTCTTCTTGATTACATCCAGGGTGGCGAGAGAATGAATTGATAAGAGCCGTATTCGATACAGAGACGGATATGGGCCTTATAGAAGGTGAGAAGCTGCAGGGTTGAGAAAAATCGCCTGGACCTGAATAAGAAGCCAATTTTCCTTGATGCGGATTTCGTCACAGAGGAAATGTGTTCATTTCAAGAGAGGTCAGATGCGTCTTATAGACAGCTTGTCTCAAAATTCTCAGGGCATTTGAACCAAAAAGAATGTCAGAGAATTTTATTTTTTACCCCTAGAAATTAGACAACATTGAGTCTTGTTTGAATTAAAGCTAACTAAATTTTGTGAACCCTATTTTTCTAATATGTTAAGGTCGCGAATTATTGAAGGGCAACATTGTTTCGATTATATGAAAGTGAAGGACCATCGTCAAGAGTGCTATTGTCAGTGTAACACTGAGTGGGATTTGAATTTCGATTAATTAGATAGTTTAAATATAATAGGAAGAGCATGAGGGAGATTACTGAACCATGGGGAACTCCGGCATTTAGAGTAGAAAAAAATGTGGCCGATGTTTCATCAGCCACAACTTGGTTGGAGATGACTTGTAAGTCAATAATTAATTTTTGTCTACCACTGATTGCTTAAATATTGCAATGAGCAATCAATGAAAACAAACAAAAAATCTCAGTCTAATGCAAATAATATTGGAAACGTTGAGAGAGATTTCAAGAGAAAACAAAGTGATCCTGAGAGGTTTTCAAGCATCATAATGTCATTTTGAATAAAAATAAAATAACTGAAGGTGAAGGAGTTAAAGCCCTTCAAAATTCTTTGAAATGGCTTAGATAGATCAAATATGCTCATATCATAATTGAATTCTATATTTGTTATATCGTCACCCTTATGCCAAAGTCAGGAATATGTAAATTTTTTAATGTTTTAACAAATGGCATTTTTAAATTTAATTTTTGACCTAGTTTCTAAGCCAGATACAAGAATGGTGTAAAATAATTAAATTAGACTAAACCATGAGGTCTATATCCACGAAGTCATAAGTGAATAGTGTTAAATCAAAAATTTTAAAATAGAAATAATAAAGATAAAAGTAAATAAATATTTTATCTTTATTAAAGATGTTTCACCTTGCACCAACACCACAATCTCTATTAATTATAAATAGCAATAACTTAAAACCAGTTTTTTGCATATTCGTGGTTTTGGCATAAAGAGTAAAGAATGACGATATATAAAATCGATTCACCTCACTGACTCATCAGCACATAACTAATTCATATTTTTCCAAAATATGGCAGAATTCTTCATGATGGTTTACTTAGAAAAGTACGAACTCATTAAAATAGAAATTATCAAATTTACAAGCCAAGAAAACAAAAAAAAAAATGAAATAATAATAGGGAAAAGGTCTATATTTAGGTCTGTCTAGCTAGAAATTTCCCTGAAATAATGTGATTATTGAAAATTTTCTTTAATGTATGGAAAAGTTTATAAATAATAAATTAGACAGTCATTTGTATTAATTAACTAGATTGCATTTCAAGGTATTACATATTTTTACTTATTTTTGTGGCCTTGATGATATCTCTATAAATAAAATTAAGGTTTTTTTTTGTCTTTTCGGCCTTTCTAGCCATAAGCCAATTAACGATACTACTTATTTTTTCAAATTTGTCTCTACCCCTGGGGTCAGATTTTAGCCGGATGCCACGAGTCGGATTCCAACCCGGGTCTCCACTTGGTTAGCAGGCTGGCACGCTAACCCCTAGCCTATCTTTTGACCCTCCATAAAATTAAGGTTAGAATGATAATCATACCTGACAACACTATACATGCCCTCTGACTCTCTTTATCATTCCCTAACTCTGACCACCCTCCAACCATCATGAACCCGGGTTGAGGGAAAGAGGAGAGAGTCCAGAGTGAATTTATAGGGTTGGTGGAATGGAGGGAGATTAAATGCAGGTGAATGGGATCCAGGGGGCTAAGCCTTCTGGCTATCAAGTGTCAGAGCTAGTAATATATGGTAAATGTTAACTAGAGCTTCTGATTTTTGTCAATATATATACGTATTATAAAAATCATTTATATTTAAAATATTTGATTTAGTTGCTAGCCTTTGTGAAAATTGAAGGTCAGTTTAAAATTACTCTGTCAAATAAATAATAGGCCGAATATTCAAATGAGAAAAATTTATTATTGATCGACATTACTAATCCTTTCTATTCTATTCATTATTTTAATAGTCCATAATTTATAGTATTGAAAAATAATAATAAATATACCTTTATTTGTAATATGACCAAGTAAAAGGTGTAAAAATGAAAAAGTTTCAATATAGATTTTTACTAAGCATCTTCGTGATATAACTTCGATGATACTCATGGACAGACATCTTCAAGTGTTTACAAATTACACAATTTACAAATATCAGCATTGATAAATACTTCAAAGAATTCAAGATACATCTCTGTTTCATGGACATTATTTCATTTATAATTGATCAGGTGATAATCACACAAAAATAGAAAGAAGACGCCTATATATATATATATATTGGCTATACTATTGTATATTTTAACATTTATGCTGCATATTTTATTGCATAATTTTATTTTTTACTGGGTATTTTAGGAGTTTTTTCTGCATAAAAATCCGTCTCCTGGTTGTGATGCCTTATAAACAATTACAAATAAATAAATAATAATACCTTGGTTCAGAGTGCACTCTAAGCCTTCCTTGCGTACTGACTAAAATTAATCAAAATTCATAAAATTGTTTTTGTGAAAAAAATTTGTCCAATTAAATCCTCTTAAGGGTCATTCAGAGAATACGTCACGCAAATTTTCCCCTTTTTGGACCCACCTTCGTCACGCTGCGTCACATTTTCTGGAACAAATATAACGTCACAAAAGCTAGACCCCCCACCTATAAACAATTTGTTGCTGACAAGTTAAGGAAAATATTAAAATAAAATAAGTGCGAACTTCACGTTATAATAACAAATAAACAAAAATATTTCTATCAAAGAGAAGTATTAATTTATTCTATAAAAATACAAATTAAAATGTGATTTAGAATATAAGAAAAGGTTACTCATTTAATTAAGAAATTTTCAATGTTTGATAAATTCTCCATAATTAAAAAGAATTATCTATTTTGATTGATTATTGTAAATGATTGGTATACCTACTGAATAAAAAGTAAAAAAGCTTATGTCTAGAGCAATATTCTAGAATAGTTGATCAAAACAGATGGAAGTACATAGAGAGTATTCCCGGAAACAGAAATACATATAAATAAGTGAACTTGGCTTTTAGATGGCCACAAAAGTCAAACAGAAAGCCTCTTATTTGCATAGCATAATGAACAGGCTGATTACAGATTAATTTCTCTTTAGTAATCTTTTTTATTGTTTTGCCAAGAAAGCGACATCATGCGACCAAGGACAAAGATTTTCAATTAGAAAGAAGACTGACTTAATAAAGTAGAAATTTCATCTCCAACAAAATATTTGATTTTTTCATGATTAACTAATTATATATGAAAGATTTGCCAATGGTAATAGATTCAAATTTTCTTAGAAAATCATAAGATGGTGTCATCTATTAAATTCGATGGAATGGAATATTTTTAATTATATGTCAGAGTGGTTGTTTTTCACCCTCTCGGAAATCGAACCTAAGTGCCAGTAACAGCATTCCGGGCCATCTGGCTCACCTGCGAGGTGCGAACCTCTCTGACATATGTAAACGCGTTAAATATTTTACTCAAAGATTGTTATCTTAATTTGTAAAATTTCGCGATCTAGTGATTCTAAATTTAAACACATAGCCATGCCATATAATTTAAATAAAGGTTGTTTGACTTTTCCTAAATGAATATGAAATATTTCAATTTGCCGATGGTAGTAGATTCAAATTTTCTTAGAAAATCATAAGATGGTGTCATCTATTAAATCCGATGGAATGGAATTTTTTAATTAAATGTCAGAGGGGTTGTTGCCTTTACATATGTCAGAGAGCTTCGCACCTCGCAGGTTAGCCAGATGGCCGGGTTTGCTATTACTGGTACTCGGGTTCAATTTCCGAGGGGGTGAAAAACAACCCCTCTAACATATAATTTAAAATATTCCATTCCATCGGATTTAATAGATGACACCATCTTATGATTTTCTAAGAAAATTTGAATCTATTACCATCGGCAAATTGAAATCTTTCATATTCAATTAGGAAAAGTCATTCCATTGCCCTTCGAAAAATTCGAAACACTCAACGACCTTTATTTAAATTATATGACATTTCGATATGTTTAAATTTAGAATCACTAGATCGCGAAATTTTACAAATTAAGATAACAATCATTGAGTAAAATATTTAACACGTTTACATATGTCAGAGAGGTTCGCACCTTGCAGGTGAGCCAGATGGGCCGGAATGGTGTTACTGGCACTCGGGTTCGAAAGAAAGAAGAGATAATGCATCGCGAATTCCTTTATAGAGAGTGGTGAGAAATAAATTTCAAGGATGGCATAAAAAAAGAATCATCCAAATTGTTTTCAGGAAAAATTTCAATGAAAATGGGATCTTTGGAAATGATTACCATTTGAAGGAAACAGTGGTTAACCGGAAAATTGAACCTATAGCACCAATTTTCAACAGTCCTAAAAACTCAAACCTAGATTAGAAACTGGTCTCTCACAACGAAAACTTAAAAAACTACCCATATTTATTTGGAAATAATGTCTTTTTCATTTTTAACACTACTGAGTAATAATAATAATAATAAATTTTATTGAACCAATTATTTTACATGTATTAGCGTATACACTTTATTTGAGCTTCGACTTCGGAGATTACATCCCCACCATCGACTGTTCTTGATCTTCTCGGGCTTGCGATAATGTTTTTAGTCCGTGTTTGTAGTAAGAGGAAAAATTTACGAAATAAAACACTACCCAGTCGTTCATATTTTTCTTATATTTGCAATAGACCTCACATAAATACGAGAAATAGCTAAACTATGTGGAGTGTTCTTATTATTTTTCTTATTTATTATTATATTGTCTGAAAAGGAAAAAACTTGACAGCATGGTGTGCTATTGTTAATTTGAGTGCTAACATTTTATTGGTTTACTCTGTGGGTATAGATAATAAGATAAACTGATTAAATACATATTTTGAAGAAATTAAAAAAGTGAATTTTATGTGTTGTTTAATCTCTTTTGAAACTATGTATAATTAACAAGTAAAACAAAACATGGATATCAAAAAATAAGAGAGACTAAAGTAATTGGCCTTTAGCAATCCTGGAAATCATTCTAAAAAAATTAAATGCAACAAATAAAATAACACGAACTCAAAAATAAAATAAAATACACTAAAAGGTATAAAATAATAATCTAATTTAGTTATAACTAAACGACGAAACATTTACATGAAATCACTTTTTGAAGTCGGTGCCAAACTTATACATTTTATGAATCAAACTCAAAGGATTTTAGTTAGTACGATTGGCGGGTACGCTCGCTTAGTTTGTTTAGCACCGACTTCAAAAAGTGATTTCATGTAAATGTTTCGTCGTTTAGTTGTAACTAAATTAGAATATTATTTTATACCTTTTAGTGCATTTTATTTGATTTTTGAGTTCTTATTATTTTATTTGTTGCATTTAATTTTTTTGAAGTCGGTTTTATTTTTTTTATAAAAATTATTATTATTTTTCTCTTTTTAGTGATGTTATTAATAGTGACTTAATATAATACCTTGCATGCATCTCGTAAGAGAAAGCGTCGGACGAATGAATCAGAAAATGATAATAAAATTCAATTCATAAATATAGAAATTCTCTAGAAACGTTTGCGGGTTTTAAATGAACGTTTTAAGATTGATTTTTTTAAAAAAGATTTTATTTATTATAATTTCGATTATTTGCTCATAAGAATTGTAAATTTACGTCAATTCATAATTGATCATATCATCAGAACTTGACCAAATTAATATGAAATCTCCCCTATGGTACTCTCTTTCCAATATAAAAAGAATCATCGAAATCGGTTCATAAACAAAGAGGTTATGCTTGAACAAACATAGCAAAAAAGCTCCAATACGAATGAAAAAAAAACGGGACCAATCGGAAACTAAACTGAACCCAATATAAAAAAAATCATCGAAATCGGTTCAAAATTGGCGAAGATATTAGGTAACATAGACACACAAAAAAATATTCAGTCGAATTGAGAACCTCCTCCTTTTTTGAAGTCGGTTAAAAAGAATTAATTTTGTTCTCGATTAAAATTAAGATATTGTTCGAATATTTTAGACAGTTTAAATTAAAAATGAAAGCATAGTAATTATCATTTTAATGACCGACTATTAAATGTTTAGTTTATATAATATTTCACAAGATAGTACAAATTTAACGTATTAAGATTATTAAGATAATACAATTTTTGATTGGTTTTATCATAATTGTGTTTTATATATTGTTCCATTATGAAAACAAGTACTTTAATTTAGAGATGTAGTAAATTAATGCCAATGACTTCAAGTTACAGTTCTCATATAAACACTGAAATTGGGCAACATGTAGTGCATGCTTCTTAGATATACATACGTATTTACAGCCAGCCCAATCCTAAATATGTTGCTTGCATTCTAATTTTATTGTTAATTGATGGGAGAGGGAAAGTTGATACTGGGAGTTGCTCACTATACAGAGTGATTCACTGGGTTACTCAAAAATGAAAAGAGATAAAATTATTCTGAAAAATCCAACTTATAGGGCCTTAGATCAGGGCTGTCCATCCCGAGGCATGTGGGCCGCATGCGGCTTCAATGAAAGCGGCCCGACTTAAAATTATAAACTTTCTTGAAACATTAAGATTTTTATGTACTTACTGGAAACATATCAGATAGGTACAATCTGATTTTTTTTCTAAAATAAGAAGAAATTGGAAAATCATTGCAAAAGTTTTCGAAAAATAAAAGTGTAGATTTTCAATTTTGAATGTGAAAAAATATATCAAGATTTGGAGAAAAATAATCGCAATTTTAGCATATTTATACTCTATTTTTATTAGATATAAATATTTAACTGCAAACTTTCTGATTGAATATATTTTCAATCAGAGATTGAACTGAAAGTAAAAATTTAATATAATGTCTCTTCATTAAAATTTTAAATTGAAAGTTTTTGCCGAGAGTAGCAGAATTTTTATATATTGAAGGAGACAATAAAAGAGTGTGTCTTCTGCTGGAATTATAAATTTTATTTATTTATAACGAGACTATAGTTTCGAGGGCTTTGCCCTCTTCATCAGTCTATTACAATGTATTCACAGGAATTAATTTATGAAAATTTATTAAAATTTTCTAAAAATTATCTAACCAGAAACAAATACTCCTGGCTTCACAATACTTATTCATTTTTTGGAAATATGAATTTATATATAGGTAGTAGGTACGTAATGTTATTTTCAAGAATAGAATTCACTAAAAGCAAAGTTATAAGCTCAGCTTTCAGGTAAAAAAAAAAAATAATGAAGTTTCGAATATTTAAAAACCATTCTTCTTCTCATATTTACATTTTCTCAAATATTTATTCTTTCAGTAATTAAAACTTTTGAAGTGCTAAATGATTTAAAAACAATATTCTGAAGGAAAAGAACTCATAGATTATTGTGCTATGACTTTTTTTTTGTCATGGTGGATTTCATTATTCTACATTATTAACTATCTTTTTTATTGAGAAATATGAATAGAATTAGCATTTGTTTTTTCATCAAATGAGGCCCGTGTAAGCCAAAAGGTTGGGCTCCCCTGATTTAGTAGTTGAGTAGCTCATAGAAAGAGAAGTTCAAGCTCAAACCATCTAGATTGCAGATTTTTGTAGAGAAAATCTCATCAAAATGAACGACGTTTCGACAAATAGAATTTCTCAAATTTGAGGGGCAGCTTAAAAAGGTTAAGACTGGTTTACAATACGAATTATTAAATATTAATTTTAGTTAAGTATTTGAAAAAGTAGTAGAGATCGAAATATAAATAGTGAGATAATTTATAGCTGTGAAATAAATATATAAATAAAGATTTGGTAGAAGAAAGAAAATTCAAAAAATAATGAGAAAAAATCTCACTTGGAAGACGCGTGGGGCCGCGCAGAATCACTGGAGAATCCTCAAAGCGCGAGTCCTTGCTGGAAAGCGTTGATTTTCGGCTGACGGGGTTCACAATTCACGTCCCATGGACTCAAGGGGGCATGGGGCCATGGCGGGGAGTGAACTTTGGACCCTGCAATAGAGAGTACTAGTTATTCTACAAGCACCTAATAGTTAAAATGGAAATCCTAGAAGTATCGAATTGAAAGATTTTTTCCAATTCGAGCAAACAGGTCAGAACTTGTTTGCGAGCAAGTCTAAGCTTATTTTCGAACCACTGGTAATATACAATTGAATCTATTCTAATTCCTATATTATAAATTCTAACTAATTACGTTTATTAAAATTTAAAAATTTAAATTCTCTTTTAAGATATGTTTTATATACGATTGCTTTTCTCACTTATTCTAATCAAACATTGTAAAATATATAGGAGTAAATGCAATTTAAATCTTAATATAAAAACTAATTTGAATAAAAATCAATTTAATTCTTATTATAATTACTGAATCCGAGCATGCATGATTTTCTTATATGTCAGAAGAGTTATATTAACCCTCTCAGGAATGTAATATCATCAATAGCACCTGGATTCCATTATTCTACATTAGAACTATTCTTTTTATTGACAAATATCAATATAATTAGTATGTTTTATATGCGACCCGAAGCATTTGTTTTTTCATCAAATGTGACCCGTGTAAGCCAAAAGGATGGACAACCCTGCCTTAGATAATAATCTATAAATAAAATCTATAAATAAATTGATGTAACACTCATTATACACATGTTAACATTTTTCATCAAATGAGCCCCGTGTAATCCAAAAGGTTGGGCTCCCCTGATTTTAGTAGTTGAGTAGCTCATAGAAAGAGAACCACTGGTAATATACAATTGAATCTATTCTAATTCCTATATTATAAATTCTAACTAATTACGTTTATTAAAAGAAATTTTCTTTTAAGATATGTTTTATATACGATTGTAAGTGGACTACTAATCCGTAAAATTATCTAAATAAATAAATCTAAAAAGAACTTTAAAAACGAAGCGTTGTGACGCCATGCACAGTCGCTTTTATTATTTTATCCTATTGGTATACTATAATTTATAGTAGGTATATCAATGGCAAGCTCTTTTTTGCAATTTTTTTTTAATCAATACATTTTTTCAAAAAAATTTACAACGGAAAACATAATTTAAATACATCGTTAGAATACTCTGTTAAGAATTTATTATAGGGTAAAAATAATTTTAGAGTAATGATCTGTAAGCATCCAACATATTAATTAAATAACAATGGTTCTGAACGATTGAGCGATCTAAAATGTCAATTTAGTGCGCTCTAGGAAAGTAAAGTGGATTTATTATCGTCGCCTGCCAGCTAGGAAACCAAAAGTACACCTCATATTCATTATTCACGTTAGCTGTATGAATGGTTGCCTAGCTGGCAGACAAGATGCGGAAAAATATTGCAGTCCTATATGATTATTTTGTTATCGACCCCGTCAATAAGTAATTTTTCTCACTTATCTTGTTAAAAGCTTAATAAAAGAAATAAGTAAGTATTAAATGTCATTTACTTATTTTAATTTACTACTGGCGGCCGAAAAAAAGATGGAAAGATGTCGCAGCAAGAAACTAACGTCTTTATTCCTTTTTTCTTATTGGAAGAACAGGCGAAAGCCTATGAGGAAGATGAAGAAGAAGAAGAAGAATTTAATCATTTATTTAAGCCGTGAATTTTAATGCATTTGCAAGATGAATATTCGGCAATTATATATATAGAATTCATTAAAAAATAAGTTTATGAAAAAATATAAATTGGTCTACTAAATTAATAGTAGAATAAGTCATTCTATTTAGGGATGTGAATATCCAATGATTTTTTTGTCACTTTAACAACATGGTTGACGGACATGTGAATGTTTTAAAATTTCAATACTAATAAAAATGGGTAAGAGACAATGATTCAATTTAATTTTATACTTAGGCTTAGATATATTTTATTTTTTAACACCTTCCATCCTCCCCATTGATTCCGCGACAAAACATCCCCCGACAAAATATCCCCCGACAAAATATCCCCCGACAAAATATCCTCCGACAAAATATCTCATGACACAATAACCCTTCCCCGCGTGAATCTTATGAGTAATGCAAATCGACTCCGATTCGGTTAATATATATTCAGTTCGGCTCGGTTGGGTTCGTATAGCTCCTTTTCGGGCTGGTTTTTAGTCGGTTCGGTTGGCGTCATTACCCGAACCTCCGAAAGTTTAGTCCGGGCGGGGTGTGTTTCGGGCTCCCATTTTTTTTCTAATCAAACACACATTGAAAACCGAACAACCAATCGTCGGGCGTGGTGTGTTTCGGGCTCCCATTTTTTCCTAATCAAACACACATTGAAAACCGAAAAGCAAATCGTCGAGCTTGGTGTGTTTCGGCCTCCCATTTTTTTTCTAATCAACACACAGTCCATGTTGACTTAAAATCAAAAATACCGATTGATTCTCATCTAGTACTTGAGGAATAACTATTCTATATTGGAATTTTGACGTTTCGGTTTTTATTGGTAACCATTGCTGAAGACATAGAGGAATCGAGTTAAAATCCAAAATAGTGATTGATTCTCATCTAGTACTTGAAGAATGACCATTGTATATTGGATTTGTGACGTTTCAAGTTTTTTATTGGTAACCATTGCTGAAGACTTTGAGGAATCGAGTTAAAATCAAAAATACCGATTGATTCTCATCTAGTACTTGAAGAATAACCATTCTATATTGGATTTGTGACGTTTCGGATTTTATTGATAACCATTGCTGAAGACATGAAGGTATCGGCTTAAAATCAAAAATAACAATCGATTCTTATCTAATACTAGAGGAATAACCTTGTGCATTCCATTTTTGATGTTTTGACTATTAATGGCAACCTCTAATGAAAACGCGGAGGAATCGAATTAAAATCAAAAAGACTAAATTCTTTTATGACAATCAACTCAAACTTGAGTTGGTTACTAAAAAATAATTTAGTCTTCACCAATGGTTATTCTTCGAGTACTAGATGAGAATACATCGGTATTTTTGATTTTAACAAATTATGTCTTCAGCAACGATTACCAATGAAAACCGAAACGTCTAAATCAATATAGAATGAGTTGTCTTCAAGTACTAGATGAGAATCAATCATATTTTGATTTTAACTCGATTCACTCTATGTCTTCAACAGTAATTCAATAAAAACCGAGCAATCAAAA